>JAQBSW010000197.1:52500-192500 GCA_029291075.1 Eudiplozoon nipponicum
AAGATTAAACTATTAATATTCCATTCTCCCTTCTAAGTATTGGTTAAATGGTTGGACCATATACTTATACCGTTGCATGATCTACTAGTAAATTAGTCGGTTGCTGATTCATTAGAATTTGCTAACAAAATAAAAATATAAGTATAAAAATACTACTTAACAGTGTTTAAAAGTAGTGTCATTATTTAGAAATTTTCCATTTCAGGTAATTATAAATTATTTTTATAAAACAGTAGACCGCAAACCACTAAAATCACCGGTCCCAGGTCATGTTCTATACAAACTTATTCGGTTATGCACGACAGATAAAAAACTTGAGCTTTAATGGACTTATTCAGAAATAGATTTATGGTTTTACAAAGTGGAGCCCCATATATCCAATGTTAGCATATAGTTTCGTAGTCCATCTGGAGAAAACTTCACTAAACCCAGATACCAGCAAATGTCCACAAAAGATAAGTTACGTTGATGAAATTTCCCTTGGTCGCAGGTAAGAAATCTTTTTTCATCGTTTTCATACTGCTCACAAAAATATCATTTTCACGCAGACGCATGAATTATACTATTGTCCACCTATCTGCGATGTGTTACTAAAAAGAAAGAGGTTAATTGTATACAAAAAAACAAAAACCAGTATACACAAACACAGTCTGCACAATATTCACTGTATAGCAATTTCGAGCCGTTTCAACATAAACTATCAACAGTTTGCGGTCGTTCTTCTAGAACTGATAGGCAGAAATTAGATTTTAGGTTTTGCGCACCCGGTAAAAAATTAGTTCAATTAGGAGGAGCTGATCACGACTTAGCTCGCATGAACAAACCGTGTAATCAAATTTACACTTGGGTCTTGTACTCATAGATGACTTTTTAGTAGAAGACGGCATTACGCTCAATTCCTACAATAAATTTGGTCAAGAAATGTGGGACAGGTGTATATCAAAATCTCCGATAGGAATATATATTCAAGCAGTAATAGATTTAGCCTCATATAAATTGTTTGATAGTGCGACATAAAAACCAACCCACTATACATAATATATACCGATTCTGCAAAAGGTACCATCACAGTGGATCTAAAAATGACGACTATATGCATGGTACCAATACAATGAATTTTAAAAATATGCTAAATCTCACAAAAATTGAGAGTTACAACTACGTCGGAACATCTGTTACTCCAACAAATCCATAACTCTGGCCTTGATCAATATGGAAGTTTACCTTTCGCGATAGTTATGGCATCATTAAATTAAATATATAGTAGTTATAAATTCTTGGTTGCAGAAAATTTATATATATATATATATATATATATATATATATATATGTTCTTTATAATGTCCATGCCTTTATAATTTTACACAGTATATTTATAATTAGGAAGAAAGAACACATTAATAACAAAGTGGATAAAGGCCATTTATTTCGTGAATACTAATCATCTCTTATACAATCATACATATTTATGCATTTTGGGTTTTCAATTGATTATGCTAGTGGTAACAAATCTGACTCTTTTTACTTCTGTTTCTTGTTTTGGCTAGTTTGTGAGTGTATAGCGTTTTTGTTTGTGTGTATGCGTGTTTGCATGTAAAGGTCATTCTCGCAGTATTGCAAAAGGGATGCCTCTCGGATCTGGTCATTATTGTTTTGATAGCTTGAGAATTAACCATTTGTGCGCATTGTTCACTGTTACATATGCAAGTGCTATTTTTCCCAGTATAGTTGATCGTTTCACCTCGTTGCGCAAATTTTGTTGTTTCCACATGGTAACAGCGCCAGTGTGGATTGCAGTGTTAAACGCTCATATTGTTTGGAGACTTCTGTCATCGTATGCGCCTCTGTTATTTCCACTTCAGTTTGTTGCCAATCCGATTGTATGTTTGCTGATTCTAGTCGAGGGCCTGTTTGTTCTTGATTGGATACTAGTAGATTCTTGTTGAATTTTGTTATTCTTGGCCAGTCGATAAGAGTATCATGTTGATGAAACTTTTGAATATTAAGGTCAGGTGCTTGTTGTTTTATAATATATATATATATATATATATATATATATCGTAACTAGTAAATTGATTAAATAGGACCAGAATGGATAACCAAAGTGAGCATGAACGAAATTTATAATCTCCATTACACGTGAGGTTTCTGCTTACAGTTGACTCATCAGTAGGACTCGGTATTACGCACAATACCCAATAAATATTTGGTCAAGAAATTTAGGTCAGTTGGAATGTATAGTTTATTATACGTAAAATTATTCAACTTTAGGTAATATTTAATTTTGGTATATCTTTATCTCTTGTGTATCAGTGTTATAATTAGCGGATGATGATTTAATAAGTACGAAATCGAAATGTTCATAAGAGTTCTACAATACTAATTTCTAATCCAAATATATTATAAGCGAAAGGTGCATATTTAAAATTTAATGGATGCACTGCACCCAAAAGTTTGATGCTTCAGATTTATTTCCTGTGCGGTAATTCATATTTTTACCTGATATTTGTCTTCCACAAAGGCTGTTGCATTACTGTCAATGTTTTTGCTTATGACATTTGGGCTTATGGTTTGGAATCCATTTAAATAATTACGTGCATAATATGAATTTTAGACAAATGAAAAACAATTTCTAATTTCGTATAAGTTTTTTCGATTTCATTCATTGTTAGATCACTTAACTATTACTGACTCTTTACGAGATAATGCTTGTCATGTGTTATAGAGTGCTTGTGTGTATGTAATTGAGACGCATTCCGTTACATGCGATTGCTTATATGCATAGGTTAATATGAACAAACTTCAGTGCTCTCAAACAAATAGATGAAGTTGTTAAATACTGCTTGTTGCGGAGAGCTAATATATATGCAAGTATGTATTAGGTGTTGCGAACCTAGTAACAAATTAGTTCAGTTGTGACCAGAAGGATAAACCAAAGACAGCATGAACAGAAAGTATAATCTCAAGCACACTCATTTCGTGCTTAATGGCGACTCATCAGTAGGAGCCGGTATTACGCCCTTTAACCGCTATATATTTTGGTCGAAGAATGTGGGATAATAGGAGGGTATGCATATTGTATAGAGTGAGTTAGAGTGGAAGTCGCATTTTCGAAACTTTATATGATGTTAGCTTCACTATTGCAGGTTTGCACATTCGTCTAGGAGATTGTACCGTCCTATTATCCCACATTCTTCACCCAAATATATGATGGTTAAAGGGCGTAATACCGGCTCCTACTGATGAGTCGCCACTAAGCACGAAACGAATGTGCATGAGATTATACTTTCCGTTCATGCTGTCTTTGGTTTATCCTTCTGGTCACAACTGAACTAATCTTGTTACTAGGTTCGCAATACCTAATACATACTTGCATATATATTAAATCTCCGCAACAAACAGTATTTAACTGTTATATATTGAATTCGACGATGTCTTGCTTACCGCGAAATGTGATAACTGATATTGATCAAGGCCAGAGTGTATGGATTTACTGGTGTAACAGGTGTTCAGAAATAGTTGTAATTCTCAATTTCGATGAACTCCAGC
This sequence comes from Eudiplozoon nipponicum, assembly GCA_029291075.1. Lineage (NCBI taxonomy): Eukaryota > Metazoa > Platyhelminthes > Monogenea > Mazocraeidea > Diplozoidae > Eudiplozoon > Eudiplozoon nipponicum. Next base: position 56,050 of record JAQBSW010000197.1, read on the forward strand.
ATGAATTGATATTAATCATGTTAGTATCATGTACCTTTTCGGTATTATAATCTTGGAATCGGTTACTGACACAATAGACATAGTGTTAGTACTCTTTACAGACACGATATGTATATTATAAGAGTGAATTAGCGTGGAAGTCACATTTTTGATACTTTATATGATGTCAGCTTTACTACTGTAGGTTTAGAAATTCGTCTAGGAGAGTGTACCGTTCTATTTTCCCACATTCCTCACCCAAATATATAGTGGTTAAACGGCTTAATACCGGCTCGTACTCTTTAGTCGACAGTTGGCAAGAAAATAATGTGCATGAGATTATACTTTCCGCAACACTTAATATATACTAGCTGAATTTGTGTTATTTCATTATTTCTAAGTGTGGTTTTAGCTATGACGCATTCAGATAAATATAATCACATACATGTGTATGTTCATCTATGTGAGCCTAAAGTGATTATATGTCATCTCCACCTTGATCATATCTGACATTATTTTATTCTAAATAAGTAGTACACCGTACTTATGAGTGCTCTTACTTGTTCATATTGATGAACAGGTTGTAAATTCATGTAAGGATAGTTGGTTAAAAAATAATAATAATTAAGAAAGGAGTTAAATTTAATTGAAGGTCAAATTTTTTAGGAAAATTACCTGCCGAGTGGTAGTTCGTAGTAAGGCTTTAAGGGAAGTCGATATTTAAAATAAAAATTCAATATGTGTTTTACTCTATAAGTCACGTCGGTTAATAATCACGGTATGATGACACGAATTAAAGTAAGAAATATGTAGGATGGATAATAATAAAATTTAAAAGTAAATTGCACATTTATGCAATCACACAAAAGTTTATCTTCATCCGTTGTTGATAATTTACTGGAGAATTTTCTGATTCTGAATCATACTATCTTGTTACTAACATTCGTAAGCGATGTCTTCCAGATCGAGCTTAGAGGTTACTCTACCGTTATTTAATTTATTGCTTGATCCCTTGAATTAATTTTAAAGGTTTCTCTAATCAATCTTCTTACTACATTTCGACTGTATTTCGATAGCGTTGATAACCAACTCGGCCAATTTTTGTTCCGTTTCCATTGTCGAACGTGAAATTTCCAATTTGTTAACAAGCCCATATTTACATGCAGTTTCATGTGCCTCACTCTTTACTTTAATTAGGCGCATGGCTCCACCGATCTACAAGAGGTTACAGTTCTTGATACACACTTGATGTACCTAGCCGTTTAACTTTTGTCTTTCTGATAAGGAGTTTTGGACCAGGTTAATGGATAGAATATTTGTGTGTTAAAAGCTAACTATTTTCCTTAAAAAAATAATGTAACAAAATAACAACAGATAGCAGACGGAACACAAATGTAGAGCGGCTACTTGCAATTAAAAACGGATAAAATGTTAAGGTTGAGCACGAATATGGTGTGAATTAAACAGATTTTGTATTCTTGGAATGGATCACATGGGTTTCACTGATATTGCTTAATCCATTTAAGGTCTTTTGAAGATATGGTGTATGCATTTACTAATAAGCGGCTAGCACAACTAAAAGCTATAAATCTTCTTGTACAACATTGTTATATAGAAGGCACTAAACTGAAGTTTAATTTTCTTTGAAAATAAAATATATTCGTTATTCTGTCCATACATATTTTCATTAAATCTTTGCATTCTTTATATCCTTGAAAAATCACATTACATTTGGTTTGGAGATAGTTTAATTTTACTATTTGAATTTACAACACTTTTGGTTAGCACAAACGTCTAACCTCACAAATAACGATTACTGCAAGTAAATTTAGATTGTTCCAAGAAAGTGCAAACTCAATATATATATTTTCTACATGCAAGATACAATATGCTACGTAAATTAATACTCTTAATCAACGACCAGAGTTTCAATCAACAACGAGATTTTCCTTAAGCGACTTGTAAATTCGTCCCATTCTGTCAAATACCATTCAACAATTTGAAAGTCTGACCTATGCAGTGGAACGAATTTATATACACATATATACATATATATATATATATATATATATATATATATATACGCTTATATATGTACGTCAGTATAATTTACCTAATATAGAATGAAGTCGAGCGAGAAATTACACATAGTTTGTACTCACCTTTCCTATATATATATATATATATATATATATATATATATATATATATATATATATATATATATGTATATGTATATGTATAGTACAATGACAGGATGATTTATATGATATTTTGAGCAAAATCTAACTTTTTTGTAATATGTAAAATGAAATTCATCAATTATACTGGTTGCGTCTATTTTGGACAATTATTAAGTGACGGTCAGAATAGCTGCGCCTAGTGTGATTGCTTTTTGAACCACGTAACTCAACCTCTACGCCACCCGAGCCGCGAATCATTATCAGTTTTCAACTATACACAAACGTATGTTTTGCTCAGTATTTCATTCGTGTGAATCATCATCATCACAGTTGCCAAACTAAAGTTTCAATTGGATGTTACTGATCTTTCATTATAGGCCACCCATCACACAAAATTAAAGAAGAACTGACCAAAAAACGTAGAATAGGCAACTCATCCAGGGTGGCTCAGTGATTAGAGCACCAGATTCCGAAGCAGACGCGTCCAAGTTCGAGCTCTGTCTGCGGCAATTTCTGGCCAGTGCAGGATGAGTTCCCGATAAAGACGAAACCGGTCTACTGGATGAATTGCTTATTCTATAATTCTTAGTATCCACTGACATATGTGAGTAATTAAAGTGTCAGTTGCTTATATCAAAATCGCAGCCTTGATTATAATAATAATTTTCACCGCCCGTGTAACCAATTTTTATTTAGTTATACAAAAAACAAATGTTGGTTTATAAGTAAAAAGTGTATGTAGTAACACCTAAAATTACCTGTTCACATTGGTTATGTTTGCTCATTACATTCTAATACCTTGCCAGTTAATATTCGTACCAAAAATTCATTGACAGTTTACTTATAGCATCTCAGAACATCACAGGCATTCTTACCTCCGCTTTTTCTCTTATTTGTGTCGAAATATTACCTAGATGGCAAGAAATTTTAAATCGAATATCGGCTCTAAAATAATTTGCACGAATTTAGACTACCGAGGGGAATCACTCAAACTGTGTAAATAGTAACTCCTACGGGCATTTAGATTAGGAAGAATATTACTAAGAGAAATATTAGAAACATCCAAAAGTTTACTTGGAGTTCAATGTTTAAGCCAAGATCGACGATATAATTATATGAACATTGGGGGCGCGGGCGGTGTTAAAAATAAATTAAATAAATAATTCTTGATATAAACTCCTGTCTCATTATGTGCATACATTTGTCAGTATTAAATAAGCTTTGTATAATGTTGAAAATGAAATTCATTCGGTCGACCGGTTTCGTCCTTTTTGGGATCTCATCATATATCATCCAGAATTTGCCTCAGATAGGGCTCGAACATGGGAACGTCTACTTCGTAGTCTATTGTCCTAACCACCGAAATACACTGCCGCATATTACATAACGTGATCATATACATATATATATATATACCAACTAATGTTTCTTGGTTAGTCTCTCATTTAGATGGAGCCTATATGGCATACCTTTAAACTTCAAATTCCAACTAACTACCCACAATCTGTCATTTAGAACAGACACCACGCTCAGTTACATAATTAAATTAACATTTGTTGCGCGAGTGATGATTACAATTACTTAAATAAAGTTTGCGATCTTGATATAAAAACCTGTTCCATTGTGTATATACGTTTGTCAGTACAAACTAAGCGTTGTATAATGCAGAAAAAGCAATTCATCCAGTAGATGGGGTTGGTCCTTATTATTATAAAATGCTTAGCTTAAACTGAAAAATGTATGTACATTAATAGGACAGTTGTTTGTCTCAGGATTGCAACATTAATTTAATCAAAGATTCAACGATAGTTTTTTATTTTCCTGGTAGCCAAACTACGTAAATATTATCACTAAATCTTTTTAACAAATTTTGATTAATGACATTAGGTTAGGCTGTCGGAGGCTTTTATAATTGTTCAGAATTTTTTTTAATTTCTAATTTGATGGGATATTTTTATAATCTCCAATAGAATTTAGTTGGCATTGTCCGTTAAATATATATATAAAGTGTGGGCTTAGGAACTTAATGCTAATTTGCCTAAAAGATGCCATAAAACATACGCATATTAGTAGGAAACTTCAGAACTATTTGTCCAATATTTACTGTCTAAATATATCCCGGATTCGGGGCATTTTTTGTGTCCTAAAAGGATTAGTCAGTAATAAAAGGACGTAGATCTGAATGAGAGAGAAACATTTGTTCATACTACCTTGTGCTCATCCTTCCAGCCGAACTAATTACTGACAAGGATGCTTTGTCCAACAAATACAAAGTAGACTAGTTTACTTGCAAAGGATTAGTTGTCGATGTACGATTCACATTTAGATCGGCTATAAATACCATGTGGACATCAATTTATAGTACACTTTATCATGTTTCCACCAGGAAAAAAAAGTAAATTACCTGTCTTATACGCATCCATATTATGTTGTTAAGTTTAAAGTATTTAATCTATTGACGATTTCATGAATGAATTCAAGCGACATATGATTCTAGATCACTCGGTCTTACTGTCATTTAGCAAATAGGTAACCTTGCTTTGATATGCTTGGTAAATAAATGAGATCAATCTTTAATTCTAAATCCTGTACTGATATTTGCTATAACTATCTACCAATAAATTTATGTGCTTTAATATGTAGATTTATTAAGTTTGCTTTATATATTTACTTTTCTATCATCCAATTAGTTTGTCGGGATTCAACTTGGTAAAATTATATGCCTACTAAGTCTGCCTATGGGTCCATTTCATTTGTCTGTTTTCCCACTGAGCTAGCCAAATCTGCTTTTTTCCATTTGTTTTTCTCACATATATAAGTGTGTTTTCACAAATGTACTTAACGATTTATTGAAAAAATATGTACTTTCGTGACCCAATTTGCCCTCAATATATGTGTAAGATTTCATATGAATGTTGCATACCTAAAATAATTTATTTTAAAAAGAACTGTGGTTTTATAGATATATATATATATATATATATATATATATATATATATATATATTATATTTTATATATATATATATGTGTGTGTGTCTGTGTGTGTATGTGTGTGAATTTTTAACACTCTGCACAGCCCAATAGCTAGTCGACAGAAACATCAACAACTGCACACCTCATGAAAACTGGGCTTGCTTGTTCATATTGTTGGAAATGAAACAAACTTTTGACATTTTACACACTACTGAAATTCTAGGAGCGTTTGTCTGTGCAAATATAATTTCATTGCACCAAGCTAATCAATTTTTAAAATTTAACATCACTAGTAAGACAATTGATAAGTTTGAATAAAAATAATAAAAAAAATATATATGATGCATGGTTTAAATTTCTACATAGCACAAAGACAGTGTATACTTGCATGATTTTGTGTCTTTTAACCAGCTGTTGAGCTATCATATGTAAATAGTTCAGCTTGCGAGAATCCAACATAGACTTTTCCACAAATGAGAAATAAGTTTCCTTGTAAGGGACAGATATTTTAAATGAGACCAATAGGACTTGAAAATGTGGGCACAAGTAAGATCCAAAACCATGTGCAATGAAAGGAATTGTCGATATACCAAAAATTCACATTAATGTTGGGAAATGGGCAGTGCAATCTACTAGATGTAGTAGTATTGAACCAACATTAGATTCAACCTATATTGTCAGATACAGTAAGTGATACAATAATAAAACAAAAATTAATATGCAAGTATGTATTAGGTGTTGTGAACCTAGTAACAAATTAGTTCAGTTGTGACCAGAAGGATAAACCAAAGGCAGCATGAACGGAAAGTATAATCTCATGCACATTCGTTTCGTGCTTACTGGCGACTCATCAGTAGGAGCCGGTATTATGTCCTTTAACCACTATATATTTTGGTCAAGAATGTGGGATAATAGGACGGTACAATCTCCTAGACGAATGTGTAAACCTGCAGTAGTGAAGCTAACATTATATAGTCTCGACAATGCGACTTCAACGCTAACTCACACTATATAATATATATACCGAGTCTGTAAAGGATACTAACACTATGGCTATTGTGTTAGTAACCGATACCAACATTATTGTACCGAAAAGGTACATGATACTAACACTATGGTTTCCGAGTCGGTACATGGTACCAACATGATGGATATCAATTTATGCTATAGTTCACCGAAATTGAGAATTACAACTATTTCTGAACACCTGTTACCCCAGTAAATCCATACACTCTGGCCTTGATCGATATCAGTTATCACATTTCGCGGTAAGCATGACATCATTCAATTCAATATATAACAGTTAAATACTGTTTGTTGCGGAGAACTAATATATATGCAAGTATGTATTAGGTGTTGCGAACCTAGTAACAAATTTGTTCAGTTGTGACCAGAAGGATAAACCAAAGGCAGCATGAACGGAAAGTATAATCTCATGCACATTCGTTTCGTGCTTACTGGCGACTCATCAGTAGGAGCCGGTATTACGCCATTTAACCGCTATATATTTGGGTGAGGAATGTGGGATAATAGGACGATACAATCTCCTAGACAAATGTGTAAACCTGTAGTATTGGAGCTAACTTCATATAAAGTCTTCGACATGCATGAGTTTATACTTTCCGTTCATGCTGTCTTTGGTTTATCCTTCTGGTCACAACTGAACTAATTTGTTACTAGGTTCACAACACCTAATACATACTTGCATATATATTAGTTCTCCGCAACAAACAGTATTTAACTGTTATATATTGAATTGAATGATGTCATGCTTACCGCGAAATGTGATAACTGATATCGATCAAGGCCAGAGTGTATGGATTTACTGGAGTAACAGGTGTTCAGAAATAGTTGTAATTCTCAATTTCGGTGAACTATAGCATAAATTGATATCCATCATGTTGGTACCATGTACCGACTCGGAAACCATAGTGTTAGTACCATGTACCTTTTCGTTACAATAATGTTGGTATCGGTTACTAACACAATAGCCATAGTGTTAGTATCCTTTACAGACTCGGTATATATATTATATAGTGTGAGTTAGCGTTGAAGTCGCATTGTCGTAGACTTTATATGATGTTAGCTTCACTATTGCAGGTTTACACATTCGTCTAGGAGATTGTACCGTCCTATTATCCCACATTCTTCGACCAAATATATAGTGGTTAAAGGGCGTAATACCGGCTCCTACTGATGAGTCGCCAGTAAGCACGAAACGAATGTGCATGAGATTATACTTTCCGTTCATGCTGCCTTTGGTTTATCCTTCTGGTCACAACTGAACTAATTTGTTACTAGGTTTGCAACACCTAATTCATACTTGCATATATATTCGTTCTCTGCAACAAGCAGTATTTAAATTTATTATGCATCGACTATGCAATGGAAAATCCACCTGAACAACTGATACTTCAGCAAAGCTATCCTCTCCTAACTCAATCGATATCCGTCGTCATAATTTTGTGAGAATCAATAAAATATATTATTTATATATTGCCATAAGTACAGAATATATATATATATATATATATATATATAGATATATATATATATCGGATCGGCTCCATTTGCTAGCTTGAGCAGCTTGAGTAGTCTGCTGCTTCTAGATGAACAACAAGACAACATCTGCATAGTTTTTTGTAGTGATCTCACTGGTCAATTATATCTTTTAGGCTCGTTTTTTTCCAGGTGATACATGGAAAAAACGAGCCTAAAATGTATAATTGATCAGTGGGCACTCTAGAAAAGGTATGTAGATGATATCTTGTTGTTCATCTCAGAAGCAGCAGACACTTCCGAAATCCTCAAACAAGCAGATGGAGCCGATCCAGACAGCAAATTCACTCTCGAGGTAGAGAAAGACGACAGTTTTCCCTCCCTTGATATATATATATATATATATATATATATATATATATATATATATATATATATATTTACAACTCGTTCATCTCATAACCAAAGCCGCGAATAGCATTCAATTTTCAGTGATACACAGACTTTTGTTTTTGGTCGGTCTTTTCTTCCTATGGAGCATATTTGGTATCGCTTTCGGCCAAAATATCCATCTGGTCACCCATAATCTGTCAATGTAGGACAGATTTATGTCTCTGCCTACAAAAAATTTCAGTTTATGATCAATAACCCAAAATGTCTATGCGTCTACCTGTGAATGTCTAATCATGTGCATTTATTTGAAAAGCGTTTTCTTAGAATAGGCTTTTTCATTTGGGACAACGAGGTTGATTCAAAGTCTTCACAAGTACATAGTTTGATATTTCATTGAGGCTTTCCCTTTGTGCTCCCTATTTCTCCATAAGTTGATCCTGATTGTTGCTTGTTCATTTTTTCAAAATATCATTGGGACCTTGTTTCGTTATGTGCATAAATTTTTTCTCTACTCTTGTTGAGATAATTTGACAATTTACTGCGTCAATACGCCTTAGTCTCAGTGACTGTAACATCAATATACAACACACCACTTCACTAGATATAAAGCATACGTCTGATTTGATGACGTCTCCTTCATATAAGTAGTTTGTTAGTAGTCGCCCTATTACATGATAGAGATTTATGACTATCACATCGTGAACTGATTACATCAATACTCTTCAGGAATATGCTCATTATTTCAGCACAACACAAGGTCATAAATAAAAACGAAGTAATAGAACTTCCATGCCATAACTGAGCATATTATTTTACTCATATCTGCTAGTTTTCCCATGAATAAGTACATCGCTAGGCTACATCCGGAAATATTTGGTATTCCTCCAATCAGGTGATAATTCAATATTTGAAAATGTATATGCATAAATAGTTATAAGGAATTCAATGAATTAAATCATAAATAAAAATTATTTTTATATATCAAATACGATATATACATATATATATATATATATATATATATATATATATATATTACAATACTAGCGCAAATTCGATGAACCAGTGTGACAAATACGGCTTTCCTCTAAATTTCTAACTGGGAAAAAATGCTTCCCATATTTTAAAAGATATGTAGAGAAGGTACCGACGCGCTAATTTCTTGGCATTTTTGTATTGCTCAAGCGTCCATTACTGTAAGTTTAATATGTTTTGCTCTTGGATTTGCTAATCATTGAAAATACAATAAGCACTGGTTGTAATAATTTTTTGGTGCGAAGAATTAACATATATTCAGATATTTGTTAGATGCTACGTTCTGACGTACAAATTAGTTTCAACTACGATCAAATGGAGATTTTAAATTTAGCATAAACAAAAGCCACAATTTGATTTACCGATGCGTTTCATGCCAATTGAAGCTTGATCAGAAGGGAACGGAGCCACACCCTATTAACTCTATATATTATAAAAAGTTATGAATGACAGTTTTACGGTGCTATCTCAAATATCTAACTGTGTTCAAGTAGTTCTAAGATCAACTTCATGTAAAGTCTTTAGCAATGCAAATACAAAGTTAACTCATTATACTTAAGTTTAACCAAGCACGTAAACGGTATCTGCACCAAAATTGAGATTATCAATCAATCTAAACACCTGCTACCCAGTTAAATTCCTATTCTCTGGCTTCGATCGTAATATTTTGTCACAGTTTCTTGGTTATTATGACATCATTGAATGAAAAATAATAGTTATACTTTTTTAATTCTTATATACATTTTTTGGCGAAAAATAAATATATATATATATACAAGCAATTGCCTGTTAGGTGTAGCGCACTTAGTAACAAATTAGTTTAAAAAAGACCAAAGAGATAAAGCAAAGTAAGTGTCAACACAAGGTATAATCTTTCATATACACATAGAGATAAGCTGGTATGGTGTGGCTCTGGTCAAAATAGCGTGTCTTACCTTACCAAGCAGTCATAAATGTCAATTTGACAATACGTTCTGATAACACCTCGACATCCAAATGCAGCGTACTTACTTATCACCAAATCCTGTCGTTTTAGCCAGACGTGGCTAAGAAAATCCAGACAATCAATTTCGTCTGAATTATTAACATTATATTACGTGTACTAAATTGTAGACGTGCGCCATACATTTTCTATTTTATAAAATTATCAAGAATTAAAAACTGTGGTATTTAGTTTTTTTAGTTATATATAGTTTTTTGTGGAAAACCAATTTAGATGCAACTTTGTATTAAGTGTAGCGCATCTAGTAACAAATAAGTTCAAATAGGATCAGAAGGATAAACCAAAGTTAGCATGGTCTGAATGTATAATCTCATGTGTACAACCATTTTGTGCTTACTGACGATTAATCTGTAAGAGCCGATATTACGCCCTATATCAACTATCTATTAGGTCAAGAAATGTGAGACAATTACACGGCACAATTCCCTTCACGAATGTGTATACAAGCGAGTGGAGCTAACTTCATATGAGGTATTCGACAATGTAACTTCAAAGTCAACTCACTATATATAATATATACCGAGCCTGTAAAATGTACCAACACTATGGTTACTGAGTCGGTACACTGTACCAACCCTATGGTTGGTGCCCAGCTGATACACATTCCTTAATCAAATATATATTTGGTATATGGCGTAATACCGGATCCTCCTGATGAGTCGCCAGTAAGCAGGAAATGTATGGGCATATAAGAAGAATATACCTTTCGCCCGTACCAAATTTGGCTTACCATTCTGGTCCTATTTGAACAAATTTGTTACTAGGTGCGCAACACCTAATACACAATAAAATGTTTAGTGCTTGTTTTACTTTGGTGTGGACTTGAACTATAAGATCGGTTTAATAAGTTGCCATAATTTAAAAGACCGTTTGTTTAGTCGAGTCTCCAATCCAAGTAAAAATTGCATTCAGACACTAAGAAACTGTAACGGCCGGAGAAAAATTCGCCCACATATTCCCTAAATGAAATTCAAATTTAAATTACGCGGCACTAATTACAACAAGCGAAATTTGTCGTTAAGCAATGACGTGCTAGCTTGCGTTTTCCACTCTTTATACGTACAGTGCATGTACCATGCTTTTCATTATCCCGTTTGGTGTCTCCTGCTGTGCACTATGTATGCTGGTTGTCTCGCGTCACATTGACTGTTTGCCTACGCTGACTTCTGGACTGGCGTTAAGCTGAGTCACCTATTAACCTGGGATTTTGTCACACTTAAGGATCGATCATCTATTTATTGGACCTCTACGTGTGCCAGTGTCCGCGGTGTTGTCACAGATCTTCAACAAGGCTATTCTGAGCTTTAACAAAGTTATTTGCCCTCTGATTTAGACGGCACAACGAAGGAACACCAGCCAGTCAACCAGAGCCAGCCTGGAGTGTCTAGACACTGCTACACTACCTACCTTTCTCGGCATATGCGAGGAACGTAATTCCGGCCCTAATAAAGACCACCGTCAGTATATGTATCTCAACATCCACGACACTTATCTTCTTTTTAACGTCACTCCGCATTTACTTTAAGACGGGGCCTTTAACATACCAATATGCACAATCAATTATCAGTTTAATAATTGACATGCGTTGTGACTAACACAGGATGAATTTCAGTTTTTTTTGTTTATTCAATATATTTCGGCGACCTTTATCGATCGCCTTCTTCAATTGACCCATCACCATAAGCTTTACAAAACAAACTATTGAAGCAAGCGCGGTATTTCCTCTCACCAATAGTTTATACTTCAGACTGACCTTTCACTAGATAATTGCGTGTCATGTGCGCGTTTATATTCATTACTGTTATGTCCATCCAACTAAGTGGAACCAGAGTTGCTGAACATGAATTTACCATTTACATGCGTTCGACTATTTGTTAAATGACGTAATTGAGGTCGCACTCACATTTTCGGTGAGTGAAGATCAATAAATCGACAACACTCATCATAAGAACATGCCACTGTAAGTGATAAATTTAGAAATCAGAACGAGACATATACATGTGAAATTTCACTCAAAATTGATTTGTTTAATAGTTGTTTTCATATCATTTAATAGGCGCATGTCAAGCATGTTCACTTAAATATAATTAATACACACGTACGTCCATCTAAATGAAGCTGCAGTGAATGGACATTTATTTACCCTTTGAACGTGTCAGGCTAATTATTTACCTTTAACGTTTGAAATTCTGTATTACTAGTGATCTCAATAGATGTTGAGGGTGGGGTTATATTAAAAAATTCCTATTCAATAAAATAAGATGTCGACAAAAGATGCCGATATATATTGAAGATACACATCAAATGGAATTCAACCTGTGTTAGTCAGGTAATTTCGATTAATCCACCTTCCTAATTATTTTCATTCTAATTAATACTTTTAAATACCGTTTTTTCGGGGAACTAATATATATGCAAGTGTGTATTAGGAGTTGCGAACCTAGTAAAAAATTTGTTCAGTTGTTACCAGAAGGATAAACCAAAGGCAGCATGAACGGAAAGTATAATCTCATGCAAATTCGTTTCGTGCTTACTGGCGACTCATCAGTAGGAGCCGGTATTACGCCCTTTAACCACTATATATTTGAGTGAAGAATGTGGGATAATAGGACGGTACAATCTCCTAGACGAATGTGTAAATCTGCAATAGTGAAGCTAAAATCATACAGAGTCTTTAAAATGCGATTTCTTCGCCAACTCACTCTATATAATATGTATATACCGGGTCTGTAAAGGATATTAACACTATGGCTATTCTGTCAGTAACCGATACCAACATTGCAGTATTGAAAAGGTACGTGGTACAATCACTTTGGTTGCTGAGTAGGTAATTGGTACTAACATTATGGATATCTATTTATGTAATAGTTCACCGAAATTGAGAATTACAACTATTTCTGAACACCTGTTACTCCAGTAAATCTATAAACTCTGACTTTGATCGATATCAGTTATCACATTTCGCGGTAAGCAATAGCCATAGTGTTAGATTTATATTTAGATATCAGTGCAATATGTCACTTTCGTACATGTTTTACATTTAGTAACTGGCCGATTGTGCCAAATAAATGAATGCAGCCATTTTTAATAGGATTTCTACTGGTAAATTAACTTAATTAAAAAAACATATTCTAAGCCTTGAGATTTTCTCTTGTTAAGAAAGTCTGGACTATTCATAAGATGTCAAACAGTGACATAGCACATAGCGGTCAATTGATTCATCGTTACACCAATGAAACAAACGGTACTCCTAATCTTTTGCACACACTATATATTTTTTTCAACAAACATGGGATAGTTAAATAGTGTTTTCGCCTAAACGTATATATTGCTATTATTTGTTTAATTAATTGATAATCATGGAAATGTGGTATCTGATGTCGATCGTAGCCCACGTATAAGGCAGTACTGTAGTGGCAGGTGTTTAGGATGATTTTTAATCTCAGTTTTGTTGAAAAAAAGCCTATCTCAAAAATCGTGGTTCTTTAACTCTTTACGAGATTGGTACATGTCATATATAGGGAGTTGGCCTTCAAATAACATTGATATGATTTAATATGAAGTTGACAATACTAATGCCTTAATATCGGAGATTTCATCGACCAATTTCCTACATTTTTTGGAAAAATATATAATGGATTTTTGGCGTAGTGCTGGCCGCCACTGAGGCGTTGCCAGAAAGTGCCAAACGCCTGTGCACATGAGATCATACGCTTTGTTTCCACAGACTTTGTCATGTTGTTCTGGTCCCAATTGAACTTACTTTTCATTAAGTTTGCTATATCTAATATATACATAGCATATATATATATATATATATATATATATATATATATATATATATATATATATATATATAAATTTATCCGCAACTAATAATATAAAAAGTTAATTCTGTCATTTAAAGAGATTTTTCAGTTTGAGCTGTATTTGGAACTTATCATCATTTGCACGAAACACGATAGTATGCCTATCAGTGCATCATATTTTGTCACTTGCCTGCTGTACGCGGCGTATCAATTGTATCTTACTTAAACAATTATTGCCCTTTTCTGTGTACAAGTTTTATGCCCATTAATTGGCTGACAGATTTATTTGCAAGAATTGAATCCGTGTTAATAAGCCTCATGTTTCACAGCATCTCAGTTTGTTTGACAATATGTTTACCGGAAGATGACTAGTAAAATTCAAAGTTCTATATTTTTTCCAGAATTACTGTATTATGCCAAAAGATATACTTTTTATTTGATATGAAAATGAGACTTGCGTCAAGGTATATTAATGCATCCGATTATTGATTAAAATTAGCAATCAACTTCGATGAGATTGCCCTCGAGGGATTTCATCATTACACAATATTAATAGCATGTGCAAAGTGTTGGAGGCATGATTAATATTTGCATATTTTTTTCTCTTTTAATTTGAATTGGACAAAAATCTTACGGTTGATATAATACATTATCAAATAATTAGTTGAAAATGTATATAACTTGGACGACCGCAAAGTATTAATTATGAATAAATCTACTTGTTTGTGTATAAGTTTCTTAAATAATTTCCTCATCTTTCTTACCTTAGTATTTTTGTTTTTCATATCAAAATTATAGGCAAAACGACGCTGTATTGCTGCTTTGGTTACTGTATTGATTTGCTGAGACGTTTAGCCAATCAAAGTGGGCTGAATGACGAATATACACCATTCACGTTTGATCTATACCTCGCTGGTGACGGCCAAATGGGTGAAGAGCACACTGTGAATGAAACACGTGAGTGGACCGGGGTTGTTGGAGAAATACTGATGGGCCAAGCAGATTTGGCCGTAGCTCCATTGACGATTACCCCGGAAAGAGCAGCCAGAGTTCAGTTTACAAAACCATTTAAATACACTGGCCTTACTATACTCGTGAAGCGGGTGAGCATTTAATGCCTTGTTTTTTTATCTACAGAATGATTCATTGTGCCTTGTGAATTGAAATTCTGGCTTATTTCTTTAGTACATTTGTTACTAATGAATCTTGTTTGCAGAAAAATATCATATATTTATGCATGTAAGATGTTTGGATTACCTAGTATAAAGTTGTTTTGTGTTTCACATGGATTATTATGTGATATGTGTCATATTTTAAGGATTGATAAAGCAAACAAATGACATTCCTCTGAACATAAAATACGTTTACCATGTCAGTAGAATAGTTACACTCTTTATTCATGGAGCTCGTACTTTAATAGGTAATTGTAAAGGAAACCTATTTTATAGATTATGACTTCTTTACTCTTGGACAATTCTCCCGTACTAGCTAGCAGTGCCGGTGTCCAACGAATAAGCGACGCTGAAGTCCGTAAAGTAACCATGACTACTTGCATCATTGTCCATCATTAAAATGGCGAGTATCTCACGAGGAATTTCACTTATTTAGTCATCTTTTTAGTTTTTCTATAGTCAGATATCCAGAAGGGTCCTCTTACCTCAGCGATAATCTGATTGGTGAAATACTCCAAAGATACATATTTTGACTATGAAACAACGCAATAGGCTATTGACCAATTATGATTACTCGAGCAGTGATAAGAATTACTGAACTCGAGTTTCAAGACTTTAGATACGCACCAGGTCCATTTCATTTGACCAATCGCACAGTAAAGGAAAACCAAGGGTAATCAGCCACGCTTTGGCTCGATGTCATAGGATGGTTTCTCCTTTCAGGATAGGATCCACATGATAATAGCAAATCGTGCTGGGAAATCGTGCGTGATAATATATTCAATCGTGTTTGATGGAGAACTTGTAGCAGACTTCTTATAGAATCGTCCTCGTCTTATTTGTTTTGGCGTTATTTTTTATGTTTGAAACGGTACAAATCTCAAGGCAGCACTATTGCCGCCGCATTGATGCTTCCTAGGTTACTCGGCCTAGTGTATGTGTTGTAGGTAGGTATAGGTGATCTCATATCTGTGAGTAATCAATCCATCTCGCCTATACCTAACCCAGTTGCTAGTTATTACGCTTGCAGCTTAATCGGGTGTGCTAATTACCTTTTATAGTTCTACTGTAATCAAGCATCAGATATCATTTTTATCAAGGTTTCGATCTTGATGTAAACAACAGTCACGTTATATACATAGGTTTTTCAATATAAACAAAGAATGATATAATGTAAAAAGGACAATTCGTCCAGTAGACTAGTTTCGTTCTTATTAGAACTCTTCATGTACTGTCCAGAGTTTGATTGATTTCCCATTATTTTGTCCTCAAATTATAACAACAGTTTATATTGTTAAAATATTTACTCGCTTAGTTTACCAATCAAATTTGCTCTTTACCTGTGCTTTGGCATTATTTCTATTTATTTAAATCAAGGTTGGGATTCTGAAATAAATTGTAGTCAAATTATATACACACATTCATCAGTATAAACTAAGCAGTGTGTAGTGTAGAAAAGCGAATTCATTAGTAGACCTGTTTCGTCCAGTAGTTTCTATTGACAGGGCTCGAAATTGGACACGTCTGCTTTGGAATCTGTTGCGTTAATCATTGAGCCACCCTACCATAAGATACAAATAATTTTCAATTATATACTAGAAAATGCTTTTTGGTTAGCCTGGCCTTTAGGTGAAGCTTTCATATGGCATATCTTTAGGCCTAAAGATCTATTTCACAGTACCTTCCCACTTTCACACATTCATTTCCAACCTTGTTCTACTTTAATCTTTGTATTCATTTATATAAATATTCTTCTGCCCTTTCCTTATTAACAAGGCACCTATAACTTCTATTGCAAAATAACTTGTAATTATTCACCATGTCCAGCTAGTGCATGCATGCGGTTTCTCTATTTTTCTCCTGAACTCTGATCACCAAGTGCCCTTTGCTTTGGTTAAGTATTGCGCTACTATTTGTTTGATGATTCGCTTTCTGTCTACCTCTTAACATTTCGCGATTGCCTATCTCATTTACTACCCCCCTCTCTCTCTCTTTCATTCTCTCTATACTTCCCTCTCTATTTAAGGTACATATATTTCCTCATTTTGTATCCATAATTTCCCGGTCATTCCTGTTACTCCCTCATGCCGAATGGGTTTGATTATGAACTAAAATTGAGTGGAGTGAACTTGATTGACCGGAATTAGAACACGCAGGCCAGTTGATTGTTTTCAGGTCAATTGGTCATATAAAATGGCAAGTTAGCTTACATCAGCTCATGAAAATTAATCATTTTCTCAGCTATGTATGTATGTATGTATGTATATGTATGTATACACTGAGTGAAACTGTCGATAGTTTTTTTGCTATGTATGACTAGATAAAACATAGGATTGTTTTTAATATCTTATCTACAAAATTCACTTGTTTATTAGCCCAATATTTATTGACCTTTTGGGATAGATTGTAGTATTTCTGTTTTGAGAATTCCTGAGTTTGTTTTGCTAAAGTGATACCACTCTGAAATATTCCTTTTGCTGTGTGACAGTCTAGCATACCAGGGATTGTAATCAAATTGTGATTATTTACGCCTTCTTAGAATGACAAGGATCATTAAAAAATTGGTTAATTTAATTGGCTTAAATGTAATATAGGTATGAGCTTTATTTCTGGCTATTATCTATTGGCTTTCAGTAAACAAAATAAGTATTTGCGGGAGAATGGGTCAGCGGTTTTGAGCAACAGATTTCGAAGCAGACCTGCCGAAATTCGAGCGCTGTCCGCGGCAAATTCTGAACAATACTTGATGAATTCTCAATAAGAAGATATCGATCTATTGGATGAATTGACTTTTGTGCGGGTGGGTGGCTCAGTGGTTTGAGCAACAGATTCCGAAAAAGACGTGCCGAAATTCGAGCAATGTCCGTGACAAATTCTGAACAGTATTTGAATAGATCAAAATAAGGACGATATCTTTCAGCTGGATTAATTGTCTTTTCTACACTATAAAATGCTTAGTTTATATTGACAAATGTATATATATATATATATATATATATAGGACTGTTGATATAAAAATTGCAACATTGATTTGAGTAATTAAACGAACATTGTTTTTGCGGGTGGTGATAGCAATTATTTAAATCAAGGTGGCGAGGTAGATATAAGCACCTGACCCATTATATACATACATTTGTCAATACGAACTAAGTATTGTATAGTGTAGAAAGTGCAATTCATCCAGTAGACCGGTTTCGTCCTTATTTATTGGAATACTTATCACCGCCTGCACAAACAATGTTCTTTTGATAAAATTTTTTTTTTAATTTATCAACATGATTGCGCCGGTTGATAGTGCCGATTTTGGCATATACGCTTGTTTTAATATGAATAAAATTTTCATTGCGTATGTGTTACCTAAATCATCAGTGCTTATCTCTCAGGTTTTCGCAATCTCAAATATATATATATATATATATATATATATATCTGTATATATAATCATCCCATAGTTGAAAGGTAACGTCACATTTCGTCAGTCACGCGAAATGATGGTAGTTTTGCCATTTGTACTTGTTTAAAAGAATTTGATTCCTGTTAATCTCTAGTCCACGCATTTGAAAAGAATTATTATTTTATAAAGCATCACAGAAATGGTAGCAAAGTTTCATTATTTAATCAACCAAATAAAAATGATTCATTAAAAGAAGTTTTTGAGTATAATAAAAACAATGAAATTATTAAATGGAGTTTGCAAGCTTAAAGTAAGCACCAATCCCATTGTATTAAACCTGTCATTGAATAACACAGAAAATTTACCACCAGTTGCATGCATTGACGCGTTTCGAACTTCCATGATCTTCTTTGGTTTATTCTTCTGGTCACAACTGAACTAATTTTTTACCAGGTGCGCAACACCTCATACATACTTGCATATATATTAGGTCTCCGCAACAAACAGTATTTAACTTCCATGATCATCATCAGATTATAACAGCAAACATACTAGCGAGGATCAAACCGCAATGAATATGTATGGAAAACAATATTGAATAAGCCGCTCTCACCTATTGTAGTCTCGCGTTCATTGTACTTGACTGGAAATGTTCGCTGTACAATTTCTATGCAGTCACGAACATTAACTGTTTGTAGCTTTCGCCACATATACATATATAGGCAATACAATTTAACAATAATTGTTTGCGCAAGTGGTGGTAACAATTATTTAAATCGAATTTGCGAACTTGAAGTAAACACCAATCCCATTTAATTTAACCAGACGTCGAACAAAATAACAAAACTACCGCCAGCTGCAACGCACTGACGCGTTTCTAACTTCCTAGATCATCATCAGAGTACGACGGCAAACTGACTATCGAGGATCAAACCGCAGTGAATATATATCGAAATCAAAATTAGATATGCTTTACACACACACACACACACACATATATATATATATATATATATATATATATATATATATATATATATATATATATATATAGGAAATAGCAATTAAACAATAATTGATTGCGCGTGTGGTGGTAATAATTCTATAAATCCAATTTACGAGATTGAAGTAAACATCAATCCCATTGTATTTGTCAAATTTGCAATTATGTATGATGTAAAAAATTTGTTCCATCATGACCAGAAAGATAAACCAAAGATAGCATGAACAAAAATTATAAACTCATGCCATTCGTTTCGTGCTTACTGGCGACACATCAGTAGTTGGTATTACGCCTCTTTCCCACTATATATTCGGGTGAGGAATGTGGGAAAATAGGACGGTACAATCGCATAAACGAACGTGTAAATCTGCAGGATTGAAGTTAACATCATATAAAGTCTATGACAATGCGACTTCGACGCTAACTCACTCTTATAATATATATACCGTGTCTGTAAAGGATACTAACACTATGGCTATTGTGTTAGTAACCGATACCAACATTGTAGTACCGAAAAGGTACATGGTAATAACTCTATGGTTGCCCAGTCTGTACATGGTACCATCACGATGGATTTCAATATATGTTATAGTTCACAAAAGTTGAGAATTGCGAATACTTCTGTACACCTGTTATTCCAGTAAATCCAGGGCCAGAGCGTATGGTTTTACTGAAGTAATAGGTGTTCATAAATAGTTGGAATTCTCAATTTAGGTGAACAATTGCATACATTTAAATCCATCGTTTTGATAGCATGTACCGACTCGGCAACCATAGTGTTAGTACCATGTACCTTTTCGGTACTATAATGTTGGTATCGGTTACTAACACAATTGCCATTGAGCTGGTATTCTTTACAGGTTCGGTATATACGTTATATAGGATGAGTTAGCGTCGAAGTCGCATTGTCGCGACTTTATATGCTGTTAGCTTCACTTCTGCAGGTTGACATATCCGTCTACGGGATTGTACCGTCCTATTTTCCCACATTACATTCTCAAATATATAGTGGGTAAAAGGGTAATATCGGCTCCTACTAATGAGTCGCCGACAAGCACGAAGCGCATGTGCACGAGAATATACTATCCGTTCGTGCTGTCTTTGATTTATCCTTCAGGTCATAATTGAACCAATTTGTTACCAGGTGCCAGCTAACACATAATTGCATTTATATATATATATATATATATATATGTATATAATAATATATATATATATATATATATATATTTATTAGCTCTCCGCAACAAACTATATCTAACAGCCACTAACTGTTATTGATTCGTTTCATCCTTCCATGATGGCTATTAGAGCACGGCGGCAATCCAATTTGCGTAAATAAAACGCCTACGCATATACAATGAAAGCGAACTTAGATAAACAGCTCTCACATTTAGTATTATCGTATACATTTTACTTGACTCGAGATGTCGGCTGCACTATTTATGTACAGTCACATTTATTAACTCTTTGCAAATTGCTTTACAAGTATATAAAGGTGATAACAGTTTGGAAGCTTTATATAAACACGACTATCTTGGTATTGAGCATGTTGCACAACAAAGCAAAACTGATGCGTTTCGATTTTCCGTGGTAATCGTTAACCAGGTTGGAGAACTGATTATCAGGAAGCAAATTGCAATGTATATGTAAGGAAAGCTATGTTAAATATACGGTTCTCAAATCTAATAGTCTTGCATAGTTTGTATAGAACTGGAATTTTCGGCGGAATAATCTCTACGAGAGTCACGAACATTTATTTGATGAAGTTTTTGCGATATGTGTATAACATATACAATAAAACAATTTTTGAACGCTCGTGTGGTTAATGCGAGACTACTAGAGGTGAGTGCCGCGTATCTAAATTTGCATTCTGTATCTATGGATTGAGGCTGGATTCTCGCTAGATATTTTGCCATCGTGCTCTGAAGATGATCATGGAATATCGAAAGGCGTCAGTACGCTTGACAGACAGCAAATTTCCTATGTTGCGCGACTGTATAAATACAATGGAATTGATGTTTATATCAAGCTCGCAAACTTAATTTAAACAATTGCTATCAACACCCGCGTAATAAAATATTTTAATATTAAAAATGAGACTGAATTTTATTTAATAATCGCGACCTATATCTAAATAATAAATCTTGAGAGACTTAGTTTTTTTATGATTGAAGCGCAAGCCAGAAAGTGTCACACTTTTGATTAAATATAATTTGTGCAACCGCCATTGCAGTCAAACAAATTATTTGTAAAACATAACATAATTAATGTTTTATCTGCAACTATACTGAGGAAGAAAGCATTTCAACTATGCTTGTTACATTTAAATAAATATTTATTTTTATTAATATCAATTTAGTTAACGTCTTAAGAATGTCATTTAATCGTGTATTTGATGCCTGAAGCCAAATTCTTGAAAAAAATTCTTCCGTGTATGCATATATTCTCGATTAAGCAAAGTTATGCGAATAACCATCAATGTCATTCATTTAGGCAAATCCATTGGGCACAGTGAGACTTGAGCCAGTAATTAGTTACATTCTCTAATAGGACATCGTAACGAAATTTATTTTTGAATATCTCATTAGTTTAGTTCTGAATTCGAAAATATCAATAAATACCAAAGACAAATGCCGTTCAGGCGCAGTAGACCCTCTATTATCCACGGTTCGTAAACATTTACAATTGTAAAAACCTATCGCATATATTCTCCAGACTTGACTTATTAGATAATTAATTAATGTTCTAGGCACATATGAAGTTCTATGGATAAAAAAACCGCAGCCTGTTCTATGCAATCAGTGAAAGCATATTCGGGCACTGATCCTGAACTGAAGGTGATACTCGCAATTGATATTTCGTTCTCTTATTTAATACATTATCCACGTTCACCTTTATTATTCGGTTTAACTTTCTAGAATTTGAAGCTTCCATACGTTGTACAGTGTAGAAAAGGCAATTCATTCAGTAGACCAGTTTCGTCTTCATTTAGAACTATTCACGTATTGTCCAGAATTTGCCGTGGACAGGACTCGAACCTGGGCACGTCTGCTTCGAAATCTGTTACTGTAACCACCGAGCAACCCCATCGCATACTACAAGCAATGTGCGGTTATATGCTAACTTATTTTTTATTATTCAGATTATCGTCTTCCGCATTAAAGTTTCATTTATTCTTGTATGCTTGATGCAAATGAAGTCTACATCATTCGTTTATTTTGACGGGCTTAGATAGACTTAGCCTAATTAATCTGCAAAGCATGTAATCTCTAGTAGTGATGGATGGCCACCAGAAAATCAAACGTTTCATAAAGGCAAACGAACCATTACACCGAGAGTAAATTCCAGTTTCTCGCGATGGAACAATTTTTACTGGTGTATCTCCAAATGGAGCTCCGTGAAGAATGAATACTGGTTTCAACAGCAGCATTATTGATACAGTTGATACGTACACTCAATAGCCTGATATAAAACAATCACCCATCCAAAGTTATAAATACAGCCAAAAAAGATGCATCAATTTGTTACATGTGGGCTGCGTGATAGGTAAGGTATCAGCGGATTTGGCTGAACAGTTTGTTTGCATTTGAAAATTCACCATTAAAAAGTTTATTCATAGCGGAAGCTCATATTTCTTGTTTATGTTATTTTATTGCATCGATAAGAGTGTATGCATCTTTTATCAACTAAATAGTTTTATTTATTGCCGATATCTTTCTGGAGGATTTTGAAATAAATAATTTTATTAGAAGTATCAATAAGGAGAGTGAGCTATTGAAAGGAAGCTTCAAAACATAAATTAACCACTAATCATATGTATATTTCATCATTCCTACTATAGTTTGAAATAAATGTCAATTATAAATACTGAGGCCTTTCGATCAATCTCGTTCATTAAACAATCCATGACTGCGCGGATGGCCAGCAAAGGAGTTCGAAACATGTCAGTAATAGTCGTTGATGTTAGTTTTGTTATAAATGGCGACTGGTTAGGTAAACTGTGGTTGGCGTTTATCTCAAGCTTGCAAACTTGATTTAAAGCGTTGTCACCACCATCCGCGTAATCAATGCTTGTTTAACTGTATAACTTTATACATGTGGCGGAAGATATTAAATGGTAACGGCCGTGACGTCATAGAAATTGTGCAGCCAACATTTCTTGTCCAGGGCAATGTATGCATAACTATTTGGGGTGAGAGCCACGTAGCTGCTTTTGCTTCTCTTATATATTGAAGTTAAATCCTCATTAGTGCGTTTGTCATCATACTCTGATGATGGTCATGGAAAGTCGAAATGTATCCTAATATTTGACCTTCGGTAGTTTTATTACAGTGTGTCACTAGAATTGGATTAATGTCCTTATCATACTCGCAAACTTGATTTAACGAATTGTCTTCAACAATCGCTTAACCAATGATTATTTAACTGTACAACTTATGTACGTGTGGCGACAGCTGAAAAATTTCCTTAACCTGACTGAATTGAAGTTAGGCAGCCGATATTTCCTGCCAAAAATGTTTATTTCGAAATTGCTATAAGTGAGGCCGATATATCGAGTTTTGCATTCCTTGTGCATGCATAGTGGTTTTATCCTCGTTTGACATTTTGACATCATGCTCTGATGATTATCATGGAAGGATGAAGCGCGTCCGTACATGTGATTGGCGGTAGTTCTGCTAAGTTATGCGACTGTTTAACTACAACGCGATTGAGGTTCATATGAATCTCGAAACCTTGCTGTAAATAATTATTATTACGATCTGTGCAATCAATGCTTTTTAACTGTTTAGCTTACATACATGTGGCGAAAGCTGCAGCAACTTAATCTGCGTAACTGCATAAAAATTGTGCATCCAGCGTTTCCTGTTAAATATTGTGTAAGTGAGACTACTAGAGGTGCGAGCCGCTTATCTAATTTTACTTCCCTTATATATGCATTGCGGTTTGATCTCCGCTACTCAGTTTGTCGTCCTGCTATGGTGATGACCATTGTCGATTGAACCCCCTCATTACGTGTTTGTTGGATGTTGTGCATCTGGTTTTACACAGTGCAATTAGTGTTTTAGTTACTATCGCAAGCATGATTTACGTAACCTAGATCGACAAGATTTCTCACATTTATTCTGTTATATACTTATTTAATTGGGTATTAGGTGTTGCGCAGCTATGAACAAATTAGTTCAAATATGACCAGAATAATAAACCAAAGGTAGAATGATCGGAAAGTGTAATGTCGTGTACATTCCTTTCATGCTGTCTTTTATTCTTCTGGTCATATTTGAACTAATTTGTTACTAATTGTGCAACACCTAATACACAATTGCCACTTGATAGATTGTTTATTTTTTATTTATACACCAAATATCTGATGTACCTATAGCCTTTATAAAATAAACACCAATCCCATTGTATTTAGGTAGTCGCATAATACAGCAAAACCACCGTCGTTCACACGTACTGGCATATTTCGAACTTCTACTGTCACCATCAGAACACAAAGAAAAACTGACTTGCGAGGATCAAATCGCAATGCATATGTATGGAAAGCAACACCTAATACACAATTGCATATATATTATTTCTCCGCCACAAACAGTATCTAACTGTTATATATATACAAGTTTAATTGTAAACGCGATTTGACTATCCTCGAACATTCTTCAATGAAGTTTACGTTCTTGAGATAAACATCAATCACATTTTATCCAGTAGTGCATCATCGAAAATTACCATCACTCTCAGTCTCTCATTATGAATGCCATATGAGCTCCACCTAACGGAAAAATGGACTAACCAAGTTACATTAGTTAGTACATAACTGAAAATTGTGTGTAGTGTAGTGTGCGGCAAGGTGACTCAGTGCTTAGTGCACCACATTCCGAAGCAGACGTTCCCAGGTTCGGGTTTTGTTCGCGACAAATTCTGGCCAGTAAATGATGAGTTCCCAATAAGGACGAAACCGATCTACTGCATGAATTGCCTTCGGTACACTATATAATTCTTAGTTTATACTGACATTTGTAAGTAATTAAGGGGTCAGTTGCTTATATCAAGATGGCAACCTTGATTATAATAATCGTTATCACCTCCCGCGCAACAAATGTTCGTTTAATTATATAATTTGTATGCTGTCTGCAGAAATTATGTGTTAGCTTCGGTACAAAATTTTTGCAGAAATATTTTTTGAATCGTTTAGTTAGGCAATTGATTATTGCGCAGAGGGTGGGAAATTTTATTTTGTAAAGTTTTCAAATTGAAATGCTGCACCGTTTTCATATATTTAATCAATGGTCAGTTAAACGCAAGGAGGCGTTCTGTCATTATCCTCAGCCCTCAACGACACTCTGTACTTGTGTGCAAACATTTGTGTCCAGTACAACACATTTTAGACTACTAAGAATGCAGGGAGGTGAGATTAAGCTCCGTTTCGCAAAAAAATTAAGCGGGTAAGCACGCGTCTGTTGCAGGTTTAAAATAAAACAATGCATTATATGCATGGTAAACAAATTTTGCTAAGGGTTCCTTTTTTATGCCCGCAGACGAGCTTTAAATAAAAATGTCGGCAAACATGTTGAGTAACTGCTTATTTTAATTAACACTTATTTGTTACTATTCTGATGAAATTCTTAAACGTAGCTAAATTTCTTTATGTTTTGATGGTATACAATGTATATTCATTTGAGTTCGATATAGAGGATTCTATTGAGGTCACCTAAGCAGTTCGTTGTTGCTACTTTCGCAAATCGAGTCTAATAATTTAGCAAATATTTTTTTCGAATATATTAGTTATATACTATTTGTTTTGGAGGACTTAAATATATGCAATTTTGTATTAAGTGTTGCGTAATTGGTAACAAATTATTTTAAATAATATCAGAAGTATTAACCAAAGTCAGCATTTAAGATAGATATAATCTCATGTACACTGGAAACTCATCAGTAGGAGCCGGTATTACGCCCTATACACACTATATATTTGGCCAAGTACCACATTTCCCGTCAATAAGAGAGTGTAAAGTCCAACTGTTCCACATTTCACGACCAAATACATAGTGGGTATAAGACGTAGTACCGGCTCCTACTGATAAGTCGCCAGTAAGCACGAAACACTTGTATACATGATACTGTAACTTACGTTCATATTGAATTCGGTCTATCCTGGTGTTGTTTGAAAATAATTTGATCAATGGACACACATTCGATCTTCCTAGCCTTCGAAAACAAACGACAAGCTTTTTGACTTTTCTTTGTGAAAACTTCGGCACATGGATCCTGAAAATTGCTCCGATATCTAAACATGATAAAAATTTAAATAACAATAGTTGTAATTCACTTCCATATATAATTTATGTTTTCAGCACTTAGATTTACTGAATGGCTTTTCAATCATTTTCTACTTAACAGTTAAACTTTCTGTTGTTACTGAACTGGGGAATGAAAAAATTATGCAAATTTGCATCTACTTTCACAGAACGTGTGACAAAGTTGTTATTTCCATACAACATTGAATGATTGAGCAGGTGGAGAGAAAGTGTTAAAAATTACATTTTTGGGCTTTTAAATATACCGTAATCGCGTATGCTAGCTGTGTTCTCAACATAACAATCTAACGGTTAGATACTTTTTTTTGGCGGAGAATTAATATATATGCAATTATGAATTAGGTGTTGCGCAACTAGTAACAAATTAGTTCAAATATGACCAGAAGGATAAATCAAAGACAGCATGAACGGAAAGTATAATCTTATGCACATTCGTTTCGTGCTTACTGGTTACTATTTAGTGGGTAAAGGGCGTAATACCGGCTCCTACTGATGAGTCACTAGTAAGCACGAAACGAATGTGCACGAGATTATACTTTCCATTCATGGATCAAACCGCATTGCATATATATGGAAAGCAAAATTAAATATGCGGCTCTCACCTCTAGCAGTCTTGCATACATTGAACCTGACTGTAAATATCATCTGCATAATTCTATGCAGTCACGAACATATATATGAAAGGGTATATATATATATATATATATATATATATATATATATATATATATATATATATATATATATATATATAGGCAATAAAGTAAACATTAATTGATTGCGCAAGTGGTGGTAACAATTCTTTAAATCAAGTTTGCGAGCTTGAAGTAACACCATTGTATTTAACCAGTCGTCGAACAACATAGCAACATAGCAACTGGCGGTTATTTTACTTTTTTTCGACGACTGGTTAAATAAAATGGGAATGGTGTTTACTTCAAGCCCGCAAACTTGATTTAAAGCATTGTTACCACCACCCGCGCAATCAATAAATGCTTAATTTTATTGCCTATATATATATGTGTGGCGAAAGCTTCAAACAGTTAATGTTCGTGATTGCATAGAAATTGTGCAACCGATATTTCTAAGTACAATCTATGTGATTGGTGTTTGCTTCAAGCTCGCAAACTTGATTTAACGAATAAGACTGCATTTCATATTTTTGAACTACGCCAGCTTTGTTGGCTGGAGCACTGTAGCTTCAGAATATAATGTTAAAATGGCATCGTGTAATTACTCCAAAACAGCAGAATTTAGAAATCAGCGCCTAATGATTTTTGCTAGATCTTTCTCTGCTAATAAGTTTTCCTGTAATTCGATTTCTTAGAATTTCAACGGAAGACTGTCCATGCTTTTTGGAATGTAAAATTTTTAGCCCTGCAACACTTTCTGTAAAACATCTATTGGCTGTGCCAACTAATTTGTGTTATATGATGACTCAATTTCAATGCAATTATTCTCTTCACTATAATCAATCAATTTCCAATTCAAAGTTCATGGTAGCTGTATAGCTATTTATTTTCACTTTACGAGTTTGCCATAAACACCAAACCCCTTTTATTTAACCGGCCGCGCATTATAGCAAATTTACCGTCAGTCCCAGCTTCCGACGCATTTCGACCATTCATGTTCATCCTCCGAGCAAAACGGAAGGCTGATCAATCAGGATTATACCACAACTGATGAGGCACAGGAAATGTAGAAATACCTTGGTCAATACCATAGGAGATTCTCCGTGACGCCAGATTCGTGTATCTAATATGGGTGGAATGATTAATAAATTTAGAACAACTAAATTCCTCAACACCTTCTACAAAACTTAATTTCTAAAGTCCTCCGGTTAACTGCTCTGTATGTTCACAATTAATGCTGCTATTACAAACAATTTATTACAGCAAGTTGCGTATGCTCGCCGTCTCCCTAATTGCCACTGTGAGCATATCTGGAAATGAAAATCTTGAAAATGGAATATCCAACAAATTTACCTAAATCGAATTTGAATTCCTTCTCGCAATATCAATAAGAGTACTAATTTGTGGTCAATAAAATAATTTATTGTTAAAGTGCTGTGCAGGTGATTGTTATACAGGAAATCAAGTAAATCTATACCAGGACAAGCAACCGCGTAACACGTTGAGCAGAATCTCAAGAAGACTCATTATTAAAGTCAACGAAGATAAGCCATAATATTCGAAAATTTGAACAGAGCAAATCCAAAAAAAATATAATATTTTTTAAAATATAACATTGTTTATGAAACAATTTAACAATGCTTTGTTTTTATATGGGGGAGTTAATTGACCTACACAAAAATCAGAGATGCAGATATTACCTCTAACTGTTTCGTATACAAAGTACTTGATTTGAAATATCTGCTGGACAAGTATTATGACGCTACCAACATAAAATTTAGCGACTCCCGCCATAGTTACTTAGGTTTTAGATGTATGCAATCACTGACTTCCTAATCAGGTTGGTGGAATTGAGATAAATAGCAATACCACTTTAATCAACTAGTATCAAAAAGAATCTACCATCGTCCGCGCAAACTGAGCGCTTTGGAATTTCATGCTCATCTTGAGAGCCTGACGCCAAACTGACTTAAAACTATCAGAGCGATAATTGTACACAAATTTTTAAATTAACGGAAATAATGGTTACCATTTCTCGGGCAATCAATGATTGTTTCATTGTATAACCTCTATAGGAGTGGCAAAATCTGAAAAATGATAAATTCTCCAATCAAGTACGTTGTATGTGAGACTACTAGGAATGAGATCTAAATCTCTGGTTTTCCATTTTTAATGTTAATTCCTGATTGATTCTCATTAGTTAGTTTACAGTGTTGTTCGAGTGATGGATAAGGAAGATAGAAAATCACGAGTACGTGCGAAGATTGCGAAAAAAATTTGTTGGTGCTTAACTCAAATCCGTAAACATAATTTAACCACCCACGAAATCAATGAATGTTTTATTGCACAGCTTTATAGCAGAAAAAATTATTTATTGCATTTCAGTGGCGTTTAACTCGTCAATATCAATTTGGAATGATTCATGCTGCTTTCCAGTGTGTATAACCGTAACTGAGGGAAAAAATCCATATATTGATAAATCATCTTTCTTGTGTACATTTCAAAACATTGACTCAATTCATCATAATGATTTGTTGTAATGCACGTTTTCAAGTGGTGTCTTATAGACCTAATTGCTCGAAGATGTTAAATTATGAATTTGAGAATTGGTATTATCACTAACCAAATGAATGGTAACAAAGTTTTATAAATACCTACATACATTTTTTGGGGTACTTTCAGGAAGTATTGAAGAATTTTAAAATTACTTCGATGTTACTACATCTGGAGTGTAATTTTAGTAGAGATCGCGACGAAAACAGAATACATTGAACAATTGGCAGGTAAAATGCAGATGACAGCCGTATGCATCTAAAAGTCCAATCATATGCACGCACATATGTACAAACAAACATACACATACACACACATGCACACACACACACTGATTAACTTAGTGACCCGAAATGGCAACCTTGTGTAGTAGAAACAGTCATGGTCGTTGAGCCTATTCTAGCTGCCAGCATACTTTATTGTATCTCCCACTTTGACCTGACACATTCTACTAGTAGGAAATTGTTTAAAATTTTGTCATACTTCACAAATTTGCATTTGCATTTTTGGCCCAGATTGTCATTTACTGAGTAAAGTATGTGGGCACGCCAATAGTTCTGACAGTCAATGCATTGTTAATCCATTAGTTAGATGAATTAATGATTGATTGAGCAAAGCAGGGAGTGTGTTTGCGCATGAGTGAATTAGTGCATTTTTAATTAATTAATTAATTATTTATTTAATGGGGTAAGTAAAGGATTGAACGATTGTGCCAATAAATTATTTTGTTGGTAACGATGTAAATACCTTACCCATTAATTGACTGGTATATATAGTAAATGTTTATGCGAAAATAATCTTTAGTTTGATTGCAATTGATTTAATTAGTGATCGAATGAGTGACTGGTCTAGTGAGTTTTTAAATGATTAATTCCATGAATCTATGCGATTTTCTGTAAATAGAGATTAATTGAAATAGGATATTCTTGAACAATGAAGTAGTTGAATAAATAAGAGGCAGTAAAACATACCATTTATTTGGAACTAGTGTGATCAAATGGGCAAAAATTTGTCCGATTTATTAAGTGGAGCAAATAGATTAGATAATTACACCTTCGATAATGACAGTTGATGAGTTGGGAAGTGAGCGTGAAAATGCATGACTGGAATAACAAGATAATTGACTGATTCTACGAGATTCACTTATAGCCATGCATTTCGATATTGCATTTGATCTAAAACATTGAGAAGTTCAGCACAGTGAATGACCAAGCATAATATACGGTAGAAGCGTGATTCGGTTAAGCACTTGTATTAATGAGTATTTGATAATTTGTGAATTTGTTGTCAAGCCTACATCTTTCTTGTACAATTTAGTGCTTTCAAAATATTGAATGAGTTTGTGTGGTTTTCACCTTTGAATCATTAAATGAATGACTAGACGAATTAAAGATGGGACGAATGAAAATTGAAATAATTTATGGAATAAAGCATCGAGAAAATTTATGCCGTATGAATTGATGTAATGAATACAGGCAAGAATAATAAAAATAAATTGATTGAAGCAAATTATTAGAATAGGAATGAATAAATGGGCAATTTAATTTGAGGCGAAATTCATACAGGAATGGATGAATGAGTAAATAAATGCAAGTATGACTGAATGATGGAGGGATAGTGCATAAAATCGGAATGAATGTATAAACAAATGAAGGCAAATATTGTAAAATTTATCTACTTACTTGTGCTCTTTGTAGAGTAAATGCGTTAGAATACATTTTAATAATGCGTCGGTTTTAGCATCATTCGATTTTAAGGTCAGCTAACACTTGCTTTTGCGGCATTACCATTTAAAGCAGAAATCCGTCAAGTTGATTGGAAATTAGCATATCCAAATCTGCAGGTCTTGTATTTACCTTAATTTTTCGTGTTTAGTTCGGCAATAACTTCAACCATTCCCTTCACGCTTCTTTTATAATTATAGTTTAAAAATAGACATAACCCAATATTTATACTTTAAATAATCTGATGTAGACTCTCATATTTCTAAATTTTATGACAATTCTGCTTCAATATCATGTATCAAAACGGGAATATTTCGTTTCCTCCAAATAATCTTCTATGTTCTTCTCATCCAAAAGCTGCTAGCGAAAACATGAATAGATTTTGAACGACTTTGTAATTATCCATTTTGGTTAGCTATAGCTTACATTGAAATCCATCGTGTTGGTACCATGTACTTATTTGGCAACCATAGTGTTAGTACCATGTACCTTTTCGGTACTAAAATATTGGTGTCGGATACTGACACAATAACCATAGCGTTGGTATCCTTTATAGACTCGGTATATATATTATATAGAGTGAGTTAGCGCTGCAGTTACATTGTCGCGACTTTATATGATGTTAGATTCACTACTGCATGTTTACACATTCGTGTAGGAAATGGCACCGTCCTATTTTCCCACATTCCTCGCCTAAATATATAGTGGATATAGGGCGTAAAACCGGCTCCTACTGATGAGTCGATAGTAAGCACGAAACGAATGTGCACTAGATTATACTTTCTGTTCATGCTGTCTTTGTTTTATCCTTCTGGGTATAATTGAACCAATTTGCTACTAGATACGCAACATCTAATACATAATTTGAACGACTTTGACCGTTTGTGCTTTAAATGATTTCTGAGCAACATTGGCAACACAAAAAATTATTTTTTGTTACTTCAATCACGACCCTTTGATACGAAATATATTCAGTTTTATTGAAGCCATCTAACTGCCAACTAATACTGAAATTTCTTTCTTCCCTAAGATATACTATCTGTTTATTGGGTACCTCACCACATTTCGACAACGTCCGATACAAATGCAAGCCCTTCTTATAAAGGCACATTTCTCGCAACCAAAAATTATATAACCAGAACATTGGCTAAAGATCATTACCGAACACTATTATAATTTTCTGAATTAAGTTTGTGGACATGAAATAAACATTAATCCCCTTATATTAAAACCGTCCCACAATAAAGCAAAAAACCGCCAGTCACACATATTGGCACGTTTCAACCCTCCTTGACATATAATGCGATTTGTGTTTATCCAAAATCAACGAAGTTGATTCACATAATTTTTATCATCTCCTGTGCAGTTAAACTTTCCGACAAAAATATTTATAAAGGAAATGAATTTTCAGTGCTCTCATGTAAAACTTTCATTCTATCTCATTAATTTCGGTCCAAGTATAATCATACGAATTTAATTTGATTAAGTAATATTGATGTGTGTGTTCTACTAAATGAATTGTCCAACAATTAGTCATTTAGCGTTGGGAATTCACTTTATTTCCACAGTTTTAAAATAAAAACAACGGTTGGTATTTTATTTGTATATTGTTTGTTACGGAGAGTTAATATATATGCGAGTGTGCAGTAAAATATTGCGTTCCTCGTAACAAATTGGTTCATATTTATCCAAAGGGTATAACGAAGTCAGCATGACCGAAAGGCGTAATATCAATTAAACATGCGTTTCGTGCTTACTGGCGACTCGTCAGTATTCACCATTTTTTTGCCCTTTATTCACCACCTATTTCGTTGAAAAATGTGGATCAATTGAACGGTACAATCTTCTTTACGGATGCTTATTTAAGCAGAAATGGTTTAAACTTGATGTTAAATCTTCAACAATGTGACTTCGAAGCCATTTCACACAGACACACACACTTATATATATATATATATATATATATATATATATATATATATATATATATATATATATATATCTGCGAGACTGTGATCGGTACCAACAAAATGGTCTTCAAAAAACCGAGCCTGTACTGGATAACATAACGATGGATTTCAAAATATGCTACATTTCACCACAATTGAGAATTGCAGCTTATGATCACTTGTCATTCCAGCAGGTCCATTCACTCTGGCCTTTGACTGACATTATTTATCATATTTCACAGTGATCATGACATAATTATCTTAAATAAATATATTTTGTTGCAGAAAACTATTATATATATGCAATTTTGCCAATTTAAAACGTATGCCAAAAACTGCAAAATTTTCACGTTCGTGTCTGCATATAAAAAGGGCATCGGCCAGTTCCGGTCAAGTTCAATGCTTTTGTGTAATAGGCGTTGCGAACCTAGTAACAAATTATTTCAAATATGACCAGAAGGATTAACCAAAGACAGCATGAACGGAAAATAAAATTTTGTGCACACTCGATTCGTGCTTACTGGCGACTCATCAGTAGGAGCCGATATAACGTCCTTTACCCATTATATGTTTTAGTGAGGAATGTAGGAGAGTAGGATCGTACAATCTCCTATACGAATGTGTACACCTGCAGTAGTTTAGCTATCTTCATATAGTCTTTGACAATGCCAGTTCAAAGCTAATTCACTTTATATAAAATATATTCCGAGTATGTATTGGGAACCAAAACAATGTCTTTTGTGTCAGTACCCGATAACAATATTAAGGTACCGAAAAGGTGCATGGTACTAACAATATGGTTGCCGAGTCGGTACATGGTACCACCATGATGGATTTCAATGTATGCTAAAGTTAACCAAAATTGAGAATTGCAACTACTTCTGAACACCTGTTACTCCAGCAAGTCCATACATTCTGACCTTGATCGATATTAAATATAAAAAATTTAGACACTTTTTTGACGGAGAAATAATATATATGCAACTGTGTATTAGGTGTTGCGCACCTAGTAACAAATAAGTTTAGATATGACCAGAAGAATAAACTAAATTCAGCATGAACGAAAAATGTAAACTCATTCACATTAGTTTAGTGTTTACTGGCAACACTTAATAGGTAATTGAATATATATTAGTTCTGCACCACGAACAGTATCTACTTGTTATATATTTAAATGTATGATGCCATGATTACTTTGAAATGTGATATACCTAATATAGATCAAGGCCAGAATGTATAGAATTTCTGGAGCAACGGCTGTTCAGAAATAGTTGTAATTTTCAATTTTGGTGAACTACACACATTGAAATCCATCGTGTTGGTATCATGTACCGACTAAGTAACTATAGAGTTAGAACCATGTTCCTTTTCGGTACCACAATTTTGGTATCTAGTACTGACAAATAAGCCATAGCTTTGATACTCTTTACAAACTCGTTATATCTCATATTCAGTGAGTTTACTTTGAATTCGTATTGTCGAAGATTTTATATGAAATTAGTTTCACTACTACAGGACCCACATGCGTATAAAAGATTGTACCGTCTTATTTTCCCATATTCCTCACCTAAATATATAGTGGGTAAAAGGCGTAATACCGGCTCCTACTGATAAATCGCCAGCTGACACGAAACGAATGTGCACGAGATTATATTTTCCGTTCATGCTGCCTTTGGTCATATTTGAACTTATTTGTTATAAGTTGGGCAACACCTAAGACCCAATTTCATATATATATATATATATATATATATATATATATAGAGTATATATATATATATATATATATATATATGTGTCGTGCTTCGTTGACGACTTAGTAATGCCCAAATAAGCCAGTACGCGCAACTGGTATATTTGCTATGTTTTGCTATTTTACCATTTGAATACAAATTCGTGTATGATATTGTACTGTTCACCTGTCTAACATTTATTGAACAAATATATAATAGGTATATGGCGTAGTACCAATGATTTCTTATAATAAAATTAACAAGATCGTCAACTATACACCAGAGGTCAAGAGCAGTAGTTTAAATAAATGAGCATATTCGAACTGGATTTCGCTTAAATGGGCATTTACCGTATTATTTTATTAATTCATTAATTTAATGCCTTTACAACAGTAGCTTAACAAATACGTTAAATTTCGGAATGCGTAGATATTGTGCCGTCGACATTATCCATAAAGTACAACGAATTCGAGACTACAACGAATGAAAACCACAAACCTTATTGTGCTTACTCTCAACATGTATTGCTGTTTGATTCGCGGTAATCTGATTCCCTTGGGATCTGACGATGAACATTGGAGATCGGAACGCTTGGTGCGTGTGTATGGCTGTAGTTTTGAAATGTAGTGTAACTGACTAGATACATTGCGATTGTTGTTTAACTCAAGCTCTCAAACATGACATAAATAATTGTTATTACCACACGCGCAATCGATGAGCGTTAAATTAGATAAGTTGTATTCACAGGACGAATGCTGAAAAAGACCA
Organism: Eudiplozoon nipponicum; assembly: GCA_029291075.1. NCBI lineage: Eukaryota > Metazoa > Platyhelminthes > Monogenea > Mazocraeidea > Diplozoidae > Eudiplozoon > Eudiplozoon nipponicum. The sequence goes on from JAQBSW010000197.1 coordinate 92,179, forward strand.
CGTTAGTGACTGGAAAAAATTTTGGATCAGACATTTCCAGTCAAGTGAAATTTATGCGAGACTACTAGAGATTAGAGCCGCAAATCTATATTTTCTTCCTTTCTATTTGCTTTGTGTTTGATCTTCGTCAGTTTTCCGTTGTGCTTTGATGAATGAAAACAATCGAAGCCCTAAACGCTCCAGTAAATTAGACTGATGGTAATTTTCGTTGATGCGCTACTGCATAAAATACGATTGATTGTTATCTCAAGCACGTAAACGTCATTAAAGTATGTTCGAGGAAGGTCAAATCACGTTTTTACGAATGACTGACCAGATTTCTTTTATTTAGTAGGGCTGGAAAAAAAGGGAATAATTTACTTTTGTAATTCACAAATTTGATAGAACTACTCTTTATCCAATCACTGGTTACCTAAACCAGGTAATTAGCTGACAGTCAATTTTCATTGGACAGGTACTTGAAAGAATCTCAATTTCCTAGTTTTTCTTTATATTTGATCGGGATTTTGTACGTATTCCGCAAAATGAGGCTTTCTGATACATAATTTCTACGACTGACGAATGTGTGACCAAATATCCTTTATGTAAAGTTAGCACAGCTAATGCCACAATTTCTTTACATCACGCTTTCGGACTTGTAATAAACACTGATATTATTTAATGCGAACCGCTGCAATACATGAGTCACGCGTATTCACACGTATCTGCTTCGTCTGGTCATTCTTAGAACACGACGACAAACTAATTAATAAGCCGCCATGCATTGATAAATACTGTAAACATTTTTATGCGGCTCTCCAAGCTAGTAATCTCGCGTAAATTCTACTTGACGGGATTGACAGCCATTGCCTAAATAAGCATTTTAATGAAACAATTTCTTGTTGTGATTAGCATAAATTAGTATAGCACTCGTTTTTGTCGTTAGTGACAGTGTAAGTGAACACTGGCTTTAGCCCAATTTTTGGAGCTGAACTGTTCAATTTAATTTGTTATTTGCTGCTTGAATTGTAATGGACCGTGTCTGCTGTTCCGCTGTTTGCACAACGCTTTCAATAATTTCCATTCCTCCTCTCTCAAGACTATGTTGCCATAAGATCGGGTGCAAGTGCATCGTCTCGAAACGATAGAATGGACACGTTGGATATAACGAAAAAACGAAGAAAGCAATAGTCAAGTTTTTTGCCGTCTGTTAATATTTACGCAATAAACTGAGGTTAGCCTACAGTCTCGTTTCAACGTGGCAATTTTTTATGAACTTGTCGTTTTGATCATAACTTTTGCATTTCGTGAGTGTTAAAATTTGGTCATATATGATGAAGAATGCCCTAAATCGACTAGTCCCATGTGAGTTTACCAACTGGTCCACCGTTCAATTATCTAACAAGTTAATGAATTGGTTGATTTGTCCATCATTTAACAAGCAAACAAATTTGCCATCACACGAAACCGAGAAATTCGATCAAATTTGATAATTACTTAAACAGTCACGACCTTAATCGCATACTCTGCGCGTGTTTCTCTGGGGTTAGATAATTAATTAACTTTTCAAATCATTTGTAAAAGACTAATTATCAAAATTTACTAAGCTTGATAAATAAGAGATGAATTTCGGCCAATGATGTCATTATCAAAAGTATTGCTCAAAGTATACGGTTTGCGGATTCACAAATTCTTTTTAGGAATGCCGATGAAGACACCAACAGAAAAGAAATATTTTTGTGATTGCATTATCATCAGTTTTGGAAAGCTCCAGCATTGGTATTTTCATTAAAATATTTATCCTTATCATATTAATTATAAACATTTTACCTGTAAAATCTATTTTTATTTTACTAAAAGTAAACCTGTCTGGCATTTTCATGAAAACAGGCACAATTATCAAAAATATCATTATTATCCTCATTATCGTAACCACTTTAGTCGTCAATATCATTTATACCCTCCTCAGATGAATAATTTATTCAGTAATCAGTGTCATCATCATCATCACCATCATCATCATCATCATCATCATCATCATCATCATCATTATTATTATTATTATTATTATTATTATTATTATTATTATTATTATCATCATCATTCTTTGAAATGTGAGCTTTTAATAAAATTCATTGTACCCTTCCTGTGTGCAAAAACATATACCTGATAAAATTATTATTATTATTATTATTATTATTATTATCAGTGTTGAAAATTTAAAACCTTAGCCTCATTGACCTTAAATCATATTTGTAGTTTTCTACTCAGCCTTCAAGTGTATATTAGTAATGACAATCAATTTAAAAATTATTTTCAGCATTTGCATCCGAAATTGTAGTAGAAATAGTATTGTATAATTGAGAACAAATAGTAACGTGACATTGACCGCAAAAGTCCAATTCAATTAAGCATCAGCTTCGTTAATGAGTAACGTTGCTTATTTCTCGACAGAAACAAAGTTCATCATAATGAAATAATTATATGGTTAATAACAATTATTACAGAGTCGGAGTCTGGAAATCTATTTACTGCGCCACTCCTGATGCAAACGACACGAAATTTTCATTTTTATAACAACTTAATTTGTTTGTTAGCTTTTCATTCATGTGGAGCCCACGTGGCATCTCTTTCCATCTAAAGTACTAACTAGCCACCCTCATTCTGGCATTATAGACCAATGACCTTGCAAATTGTGAAGTGATAAAGAATTAAAGATTTATGGCCCGATTTTGATAATATGTATACATGCAGTTTAAATTAAACATAGTCTGAGTTAGCTGAAATAATTTATCAAATAAAACGGTTTCGTCACAAATTGGGAAACTTAATTTATCATATATATATATATATATATATATATATATATATATATATATATATATATATGTTGTTGTTAGGTCTACATAGAAAGCTCAGCATGAAAATATACGACTAGAATTTCAAAATAACAGAAGTATCATAAAATCAGTTCCGAATGGTGCTAAGAAAATCCCTGGTAAGTTAATATACACAAATTATAATACAAATTTCTGAGATTAAGTTATTGGTGAAAAACGTACCTCGAATCAAATTGACTGCTTTTCCAGCTGCGTTTTAATTAAGCGACATAATTTAGTTACTAATTAAACCTTCTTTGGCTAGTTGTCGCATGGTTATCGGTACATCTCCTTACACAGCTTGTTTGGACTGCTTAATCAGAAAAGATTTAATGTGTTGGTCAGAGCTCTTTCAACTATGCATTCCTTCGTTCTCGGTACGTGTAAGAAGGCATTCACAGTAGACTCTCAGATGTCCACAGATTCTTTTATAAGCTTGGAGTTTATGATAACATTCTTATTTTCGTTCATCGTCGTTAAAATGTTCTTATAGCAAATCTGGCTGTTAAGCTGTCAATAACTAATATCAGTCGTGTAAAATGTGCATATACGGCAGAAAAAAGTGCTTGGCAGATTTTCGCATCCACCTAACTTCTTATTTAAATAAAATTATAAGTAATTTTAACAAATTTTGTAGTTTCCTGCTATCCGCAGTGGAATCATTTGTTTTAAATTTATCTTTCTTATGCCACCTTTGTTCAGAGATATCTTTTAGCGAATGATACCAATTCATTCGACAAATTTTAATTAATTCTGCGACATTGTCATACATAACTAGTTATTTTTCTGTAATTCTCCGTTCGTAGTTATCAAAAGGCTTTTCATAAACGAATTTAATTTAAATGAAGTTATTTGATTAGTAAAAATGGATTTTGTGCCTATATCAAATTCGTAAGCTTGCTTTTAAAAAGTTTTGTCACCACCCACACTAGCAGTGTTTGTTTGATTATATAACTTATAGAAGTGTGGTGGAAAATGTAATACGGTCCTGTTTTTAATTGCATAGAAAGCGTGCAGCAGACATTTCTTGTCAAGTACAATTTGTGAGGAACTGTTAATATGGCAAGTCGCATTTCTGACGGTAGTCTTGCTTTGCTGTGCTATCGGTTATTTACAATAAAATAGGTGTCTATCCCAAACAAGCCAACTGCGCATTAGTATGTTATAATTATCACGGCGAAATTAATCTTGTCTTTCACAACTAATTGGGTATTTTGCCATAGACAATGATTGTGTATAGGTAATACAATTAAATAAACACTGATTGCGCGGGTGGTGTTAACAATTTTTTAAATCAAGTTTGCGAGCTAGAAGTAATCACCAATCCGTCGTCTTCAACCAATCGTCCAACAACAGAAAAACTGCTGCCAATTGCACGCGCTGATGTGTTTCGACCTTCCATGACCATCATCAGAGTACGACGGTAAACTGACTAGCGAGGATCAACCCGCAATGCATATATATGGATAGGAAAATTAAATATGCATCTCTTACCTCTAATAGTCTCGCGTATATTGTACTTGACTGGAAATGTTGGTTCCACAAATACCATGCTATCACAAGCATTATTTTTTTGCAACTTTCGCAAAAACAATTTAGGTAATACCATTAAACAATCATTGATCGCGCGAGTGATGGAAAGAATTATTTTAATCAAGTTTGCGATCTTGAAGTAAACACCAAACACATTGTATTTAACCAGTCGTCCAACCACATAGCAAACCTACCGTCAGTCACACTAACTGGCGCGTTTCGAACTTCTATGATTGTTTTCAGAGGACGACGGAAAACTGACAAGCGAAGATCAAGTCGCAAACCAAAACATAAGTTAAGCAAAATTAGATATGTGGATCTCAACTCTAAATAAATAATTATTTCTTACCTTCTGTATTGCGCTTTTCAATGGCCTCTAACTTCAATGATACTTCCATAGTTTTACAACACGATCCCGGCTTTGTTAAACGAGCTTACATTGGGTTAAGTCTTTCATTATGCCTCTCATTTACCAAACGCAGTAAAGCCAACTATGTGTGATTTGTAAAGTTTTTAGAATTATTATATATTATCTACTTTATCTATAATAGCAAAAGCAATCAAACTTATTAGTGACATTTATTATTTTAATTTTAAATAATTTACATTATGGTAATGTATTAAATAAGTTGTATGTGCTGCAGTCCAACGTAAATTGTAAGAAAACGAAATATCACAACCATAATTTTGGTAAATTTTACAGGCTGGGTATATTTTATAAACAGTGAATTGGCTTTGAAATCGCACTGTCAAAGACTATATAACGTTTATTTCATTACTATTAAATACTGTTTTGTTGCGAAGAACTAATATATATGCAAGTATGTATTAGGTTTTGCGAACCTAGTTTCATTACTACTTGAGTGAACATTCGTGTAGAACATTGTACCGTCCAATTGCTCCACATTCCTTACCCAAATACATTGTGGGTTTGGGATGGAATAGCGGCTCCTACTGATGAGCCGTTAGTAAGCATGAAATGAAAGTGTACATGAGATTATACCTTTCGTTAATGCTGAATTTAATTTGTCCTTCCGGTCCTATTTGAACTAGTTTGTTACCAGGTGTGCAACAACTAATATACGATTGCATATATATTAATTCTAACATCTATTTACAATAATTTTTTTAATTCCTCATAATTTTCTAAAATATCGAATGTACATGGCATGCCTACAACTAATTACACGTAAGACTCGTTATTTATGGCCAAGCCCACCGTATCTGTTTATCTTATTCGTCAATAATCACATATGCTTAGTAACAGGAAATAAAGAATAACCCCAAATATCTTCCTGAAGTCCGCAATTTGGCTCACATCTACGAAAGAGCCAAATTTGAAACTATCATCGTTAAACTGGTGAATTATTTCAAATGTGACAAAACTTTGTCTATACAAAACAAATTACCATTCCATATGAATCGCGTAACAAATTCTCATTTTTCAACTAAATAGTTGAAAATATTTGCGCCCTTTGTAGGTATATTCGAACGCTGATTAAAAGTTATATATCATAGCGTGGACAAAATTTCTCTGCATTCCTCATCACGAGAATGTAGAATAACAGACACTGGGACAACAGTACGTATGAACTCAAAAAACTTTATTTATTTAAATAAGAGAAATTTCCGATTTAATCGAAGCAATGAGGTAGCGTTTCAGCGTATTAACAATTAATATAATAATAATAATAATAATAATTATTATTATTATTATTGATCTCATTATATTATTATTACTATTATTATTATTAAAACTATTATTATTATTGTTATTATTATTATTATTATTATTATTATTATTATTATCATGAACATTTTCATAAAAATTGACTTAAACTTTATCAGCACTTTTATTATTATTATTATCACAATTAATTATTTTATTATCGTTTTTATTATAATTATTATTTTATTCATTTTTGTCATCAATAATATTATTATTATTTGTTGCGGTACTTGTAGTCGCGGTGCTACTAATTATGGTATTATTTGTATCTTTAAACTAGTATTATTATTAGTGGGATTAATAGTATTATTAATAGTTATAGAGTAAAAGTATTAGTAATAGCTATAGTAATTTTATTATAAGTAGTAGTATTAGTAATAATAGTAGTATTAATATTCATAATAGTGGTATTGATAGTAGTTATATAATTATTATTATTTGTAGTAGTGATAGCATTAGTTGAATGAATGGCGTTGTTGCGATACTGAATGAATTGAAATTACCTGATCTGCGTTTTGACTAACGCAGCTTTCATTGTTCCAGTAATTTTCTTTTTTCATAATATTTCGATCTACATTACCGTAGATCTTCATCAGATGCATTTCACGAAACAAATGATAGCATTAGTTATTGTATTAGTACTTGTACTAGTGGCAGTAATGGCAATAGTAGTAGTATTATCATTAGTTATGGTTGTAGTATTGGTAGTAATAATATTGTAGGTGTAGTACTGATAACAGTAGTAGTATTATTAATAGTGGTGTGACGATTATTATTATTGTTATGGTAGTAATATTAGCTGTTGTAATAGCATTGTCTTTATAATTATTTTGTTATTTATATTATTGTGTATGCCTTTCGTCCCCTCCAGACTTATGCAGAATTTATTGTGTTTGAAATTGCCTTCTATTTAATCGTATTCATAGTTTAAAATATTTTATTCAAGTTTATTCTCATCATCTGCTTTTCTTGTGGTTTATTGTCTACCGGATTGACTGATTATGATACTGTCAGACTGTTTAAGCTATATAATTTGACATCAACTGGGCAGTGTATTCATGTGTACTTCCTCTTGGACATCTTAACAATAAGGTACAATATTTAAATAATAGGTAGAGCATTTGTTTCAACACACAACACCGTACACTCACACATGCACACACTCACACACGCACACACACTTACATACTACAAAATCTAACAAGAAGAACAATCCAGTTCAATTTAAATTTTTTTGCGAACTGTTGGTTGTTAATTGCCCTTCCCTTCTGGCTCTAATTTAAGAAATTTTTAGCTAAGATGAAAATTATTATTATTATTATTATTATTATTATTATTATTATTATTATTATTATTATTATTATTATTATTATTATTATTATTATTATTATTATTATTATTATTATTATTATTATTATTTATTTATTTATTATTTATTATTATTATTATTATTATTATTATTATTATTATTATTATTATTATTATTATTATTATTATTATTATTATTATTATTATTATTATTATTATTATTATTATTATTATTATTATAATAAATCTTACTCTTCCTTTATGCATGTGTTACTCTTCCTTTATGCACGTCTTCTCAACAATAACATTTATTCGATGCCATCATCAGTATCCTGCGAATTTGTGGAGCAAATATGTATAATTTGCACAGATTTCAGTTTTTGGTTTGTTGTCCAATGTATTTGGTTCCATCTACTCTGCATATTTCGCATTAAAATGAAAAAAGCAAAGTATAAAATATTATTTGGTACTCACTTTCTATCGCACCACCAGCAAAGATAGTAATATATATCTTATAGACGCATATATATATGCATATATATATATATATATATATATATATATGTATACTATGCACCGAAGCTGTAAATGTTGCCAAAAACATGGCATAAATGATTAACTCTGTTTTACCCAAATTGGGATACTCCGACATAAAAGGCAAGTTGAGCTCACAATAAACATCAGTTTTCACATTTAATTTTGACTCATGCCATAATCCAATTTCGCATGCGTTTTTCATTGAATCATTCTTTATTTTACTGACATGGATTACATAGTCACTAAGTAGTCAATATATAGAATCGGTAGAATTTGTCGAATTCAGCTTTATAACCTGATGCCATTATACGTATGCATGTGCTTTTTGCTTAATTAAGAATATATAAGTTGAAAATTACGAATACCAACACACTCGCGTTATTATAACGACCAAAATACACTTTAAAAGTTACCAAATGCACGGGGGATGATAAAAATTCTGTAAATCAACTTGAGATAAATGTGAATCCAATTTTACCTGACCAGTCCCGTAACATAGCGATCACCATCTGCCAAACATACTGAAGCATTCCGATTTGCCGTTCTGTCGTATGCGACTGGGAGAGATACAATGGGATTGGTGTTTATCTCAAGCTCGCCATCTTGCTTTTGAAAAGAAAAGCACTTTAATATGAATATTTCCGTTGGATTAATGCTTTAATTGAAATTGAATATGTGGTAGTGTTTCGAAGAAATTTCTTAAATTAAATCGATTGATTACAAACGTTTTCTTTTCAAGCATCCGTGAATAAAATTCATGTTAGCAATAAAAAGTGTAGGGCTGTCGAAATCTAACGCTCTACGTATTTTTCAAATCGATAAGAATTTAATGAGACTTGCCATTTTTTTAATGTTCGTTAGCGCTCTGGTTACCATTGACGAGTTCGCGAACTACAGACAGCTCATAATCTTCTTTAAATAAAGTTTGGGAGCTTCAAGTAATCACCAACCACATTGCATTTAACCAGTCGTCGAACAACATAGCAAAACAACTGCCAGTCGCACGCACTGAGGCGTTTCGAACTTTCATGATCATCATCAGAATACGACGGAAAACTTCCCAGTGAGGATCAAACCGCAATGCATATATATGGCATGTTAAATTTAGATATGCGGCTCTCGCCTCTAGTAGTCTCGCATACATTGCGCTTGACTGGATATGTCGGCTTAAATCAAGTTTACGAGCTTGAAGTAGCCAATATTTCCAGTCAATTACAATGGATGCGAGACTACTAGAGGTGAGAGCCGCATATCTAACTTTTCTTTCCATCTATATGCATTGTAATTAAATTGCTACTGAAAGAGAAATACTTTATAAAGTTCTTTCCGTAGCGAACGTCTTCACTCATTTATTTGGCTTAGTTTAACAATTTCATGATTAATTCGATGTTGTGCCTGTGTAGACATGCATTCAACTATTTATTCTACGAATAATATTCGAAATACAATTTTTTTAAATCAGGAACACTATTTGTTTGATTTGAGCTGAGCTTCCAGATGTGCTTTGCTTGTCCTTTACAACTCATCTCTGGGTTGTTACATCAATTTTACATCTACTATTTTTATTTTGTATGAAATACCACACCAATGAATTCATCCAAATTAATGTGGCTGTATTTGTTTGTTGAAATTAATGTCATAATAAATAGAAGTTTTAATTATAACATTGTTTTTATATATCGCAATGTGTACTTTTACTATTACTATAGGTAAACACATGTGCATCCATCTTTAGTAAAACTAATGAACAAATCATTCAAATCGGACTTTACAAGTATGAGTAACAGAATTGTAGAGAACTATATTTTGTCTGTAAACTAAGGAAATGTGTATAATGCTCAAATATTTTAGTTAATTTAATTACAATTTTTCGTTAAATCTAGATTAAAAATGTGCTTATGTTAATTCTAAAACTCTCACTATATTTCTCCTTCACCATATATATATGCTGTGCGTGTATACATATATGCACTTATATGTTAATGTTTTATCTCCTTTAGTTTCTTCAATACATGTATAATCATATATATATATATATATATATATATATATATAAATCTACACTTTTATAATAGTATCTTTGATGGATATGCTTTGCAGATATTGTTGTCATGACCTAAACAATGGAAAGTTTTACAATTTTCATCCCAAAATTCTACATATTTAACGCACTCAAATTCCATATTTGTTAAGCTTGCATCATGCTACCTTGTTTCCGGCTTCCGTAGAATTTCACATTTTTTCTAAATTAAAATTACATTTCTTTTTATTTCGTAAAATTTCTTTTCAGTTTCTAAAAATGGCGTATCTGCTGACTAAACGAGAAATCTTTAAAGAATGCCACTTTAAAATTATTGAAATCTTATTAAAAAGAATCTGTACAGGATTATAAGAAATAGTGTATATTTCGCTAGGAGAAGGTTTGATTGGCATATTAAAAAAGCAATTATATATGATTCCTACTTCTTGATTTCAACGACAACAGATAGTACGGTTGAAACAATAGACCATTCCAATGACACGGAATCAACTTTCCATTTTTAAATTAATATTAAAATTATTGCTATATATATACATATAAAAAAAAAATATATATATATTCTCCAAATAGGTTCCAACTGAAGGAAGGAATAACCAAAAACTCAAGTTTGTACATGATTTAATAATACGTGAAATGTGTGGCTGGTTTGCCGCAATGGATATAGCCCCGGACTCCGAAGCAAATGTTGTCCAGTACGTGCTTTGAACTCTAAAAATTTCGTACAGTACTTGATGAGTTCATGATAAGAACGAGACCGGTCTAATAGATGAATTTCCTTTGCTTCGTCATGCAATGGTCAGTTTATACTGCAATATATATCTAATAAAAATACTGTGATTATAATTACCTTCATTCTGTGTGAAATTTGAATGGAGAAATAAATAATTTTTGGGAGTATAAATATATTATGAAGCAGAAATGTAACACAGATTAAGATGGCCTTGTCTTTTTGCTATATTTCAACTCGACTGTAATATCCGGTACTTTATGTGGTCAATTTTTCGGACAGCAAGTTGGATAACGTTGGATTAAACGCAAACGTAATACAATAAGGAATAAGAAGCAGTAAACGTACATTTGGAGCACGTATAAATGGTACAAACAATTGCAAGTATGTATTAGGTTTTGCGAACGTAGTAACAAATTAGTTCAGTTGTGACCAGAAGGATAAACCAAAGGCAGGATGAACGGAAAGTATAATCTCATGCACATTCGTTTCGTGCTTACTGGCGACTCATCAGTAGGAGCCGGAATTACGCCCTTTAACCACTATATATTTGGTAGAAGAATGTGGAATAATAGGACGGTACAATCTCCTATGGAATAATAGGACGGTACAATCTCCTATGGAATAATAGGACGGTACAATCTCCTAAAGGAATAATAGGACGGTACAATCTCCTAAGGAATTAGAGGACGGTACAATCTCCTATGAATAATAGGACGGTACAAACAATTGACCGAATTATATTTGAATCATGAATGAACTTGTTTACTTCATTTAACCGAGGTTTAAGGATATTGCAGACAACAGTCTCCATTTTGTGAAATTCATTTCGAATTTTGCTTCGAAGATAGCTTTATAAAAATGAAAAAATTCAGTGACGCACCAGCTTACGTTTTGGTCAGATTTTGCTACGGTTATTTCTATCGTGTATAGGTTTCGATATCGAAATACAAAAAGCTATTCCAGATTTAAGACAGATACCATGCCAGCTTGGGAATTGATACTGAATAAAAGTATAATGCTGAGTGTCTATTAGCATTGAAACCGATCTATTCGACAAAAATCCTTCGCTAACATATGAAGTATTTAGCTATTAACTACGACACATACATGTGCGTTTAAGCGTATCCCTGATAGGAAAATATTAATTCATACAAAATCAGGTAGCTAAACCGCAGTCATCGTAATCCAAATATGTAATCCTGGCAATTCATTAGTTGCAAACTGACAGAATGAGTATCCAGATTTGTAAATAACTTTCTGCAAAAAAATTACATTAATGTAAAGATATATACATGTATATATATATATATATATATATATATATATATATATATATATATCTTTAATATATTTTTTAATGCATATTTTATGAATATAAATTTTTCATTTATTTCTATTTCCTATCTGTTTCGTGTTAATAATTGATGATAATGGTATTTTGTTTATCCCAATTATAGCCAACACTTAATTTCCGTTATCGTAAAGCAAATAAGTTTATCTATTCAAATTTTGTTTCCATATAAGTGATAGGAGTTATTTTTATTTGTTTAAAAATATGATATTTTTTAAAATTAAGCATTTTGTTTTAAGTCGTATTAAAAATTTAATCATAAAATAAGTGCAAAATTTGGTTGAAGTAGATTAATTTGCAAATTCTAGTGCTACAATTTATTTGCCATTTTTCGCTATGTAGAAGTAATCGATTTAATAATATTACTTTTCATATCGAAATGTTCTTACTAATATTATTTACAGTTAAGGTAGTAGTTAATCTAGTAGCAGTAGCAGTAGTAGTACTATTAGTAGTAGCAGCAATAGTGTAGATGTAGTAGTAGCGGTATTAGTAATGGTGGTGGTAGTAGTAGTATCAGTTGTGATAGTGGTGGTGTCTGTGGTTGTAGTGGCGGTGGTTGTGGTTATGGTGGTTGGCATTAATAGTAGTAGTAGTAGGTGTAGTAGTTGTAGTAATATTAGTAGTTATAGCAGTAGTAGTCATCGTCGTCGTAGTAGTAGTATTAGTAGTAGTATTGATATTAGCAGTAATTTTAATGGTTTCAGGAGAAATAGTTGCACTATTAGTATTGAATACATAGTTAAAGTTGTTACTATTATATTTTTGGCTACCATTTATACACTCTTTCTAGTAACGATGAAAGAGCTATCTCAACCTTTTTTAAACTCAAGCCCTAGAGCAATCTATAATCTATATAGGTGCTACTTATCAGTAGGTACATTATAGTCGATACTGCTGGAGAATTTGTTCAATAAGAACGGAAACGTCCTGTTGTTGTTATGTGTTTTCCCTATTCAACTACATAAAACCTAGCTTACAGTTCTTTATTGAAAAAAAGTATCCCGATTCGACCTAAGATTGAATTGCATGAAGCTTCTTTGCTAATAAATAGACTAAACAATAGAATGGTATTGTATATGCAACAGCCAAATATTCTTGTAGGCCACTAGATAACAAAAAGCGTAGAACAGGGAACTCATTTTTCACAAATAACCCATTGTCCTTCACCCTCGTGATTATTTATTTTAATGAGTTACCGAGAGAAGTGATAGAAAAAAGTTAAGGCTACAATCGCACAATACCGCAGCCTAAAATTATTGACACCGCACCTTGCCTTTGTTGGAAAAACTATTTTTTAAATGCTGAAATTTACGTTAACAAAAAATATGGGGTATTTGAAAATGAGCCATATATATATATATATATATATATATATATATATATATATATGTGTGTGTGTGTGTGTTTCTGTGTATATGTGTGTGTTCATGTTTCTCATAGTGTATGTCTGTATGTGAATTAAGCCGACATTGTTCACTGTCGTGTGTGACTGATGTCGAAGCAGATGTCTAAAATATTTGTGCTGTTCTGCATTTAAGCATTAGCAACAAAAATGAAAGATTATAAATAAATTTAATCTCCGTCTCAATACTTCAAACTACTTCTGACAAATTTGCTCAATAAGTATCTTTCCCCAGTACAATATAATACATTTAAATGCTTACGTGCTTTATCTAGATATGTCTGTATATCTGCCATATGTGTGGCATATCTCGAATCATCAAATCCACTGTAATTATATGTGCTTCCATATACACGTCGTTCATACCTTTAGATAAATAGTACAAAAAAATCCGGTTTCTAGCTCAAAACATTCCAAATGTTAGATGAAACATTGAGAGACGGACGAGAGAAGTAATCTCATATGCGTATGAGAATTGGAGCGCTAATACACGAAAATGTACGCTACTTCCTATAATCACGGTTACGAACTTGGTGCAACACCTTACCTATTGAGTATTTACATATTCCAGTATAACATCTGCAATTACATAATGGGTAATGTGTTTATATCAAGTTCGCAACCTTGATTATAGTAAATGTTATCACCGCCCGCGCAACCAGTGTTCGATTAAATGTACGTTGCTTACTTGGTCGGCAACATTTATAATAATATGTAACTTGTTGCGAAAAGCTATTACTATTATGATTTTATGCATAAAGCATTGTTTAATTAGAAACAAGTTAGATTATTTCGAATCAGGAGGACACATCAAACTCAGAGTGATCGAAATTTCCTAAAATAGCCTTCTGAACAAATCCTATGGCATCGAAAGTCTCATATTAAACTTCTCTGTGTTCAAAATGCATATATACGTACAATCCCATATACGAATGTTTATACCAGCAATAGCGAAGCTAAATACTGTTTGTTGTGGAGAACTAATATATATGCAAGTATGTATTAGGTGTTACGAACCTAGTAACAAATTAGTTCAGTTGTGACCAGAAGGATAAACCAAAGACAGCATAAACGGAAAGTATAATCTCATGCACATTCGTTTCGTGCTTACTGGCGACTCATCAGTAGGAGCCGGCATTACGCCCTTTAACCACTATATATTTGGGTGAGGAATGTGGGATAATAGGACGTTACACTCTCCTAGACGAATGTGTAAACCTATAGTAGTGAAGCTAACATCATATAAAGTCTCGAAAATGCGACTTCCAGCTAACTCACTCTAAATAATATATATACCGAGTCGGTAAAGGATACTAACATAATGGCTATTGTTTTAGTAACCGATACCAACATTGTAGTAGCGAAAAGGTACATGGTACTAACACTATGGTGTCTGAGTTGGTACATGGTACCAAAATGATGGATATAAATTTATGCTATAGTTCACCGAAATTGAGAAATATAACTATTTCTGAACACCTGCTACTCCACTAAATCCATACACTCTGGCCTTGATAGCAGAGCTATCTATTAATTCTCAATTCTAGTAAAAAAACAGCGCTTGAATAAACCTAGGTATAGGAGAATGCTCCGTTTGATTGTCCCACTTTCCGAGGTCAAATTCGTTGTAGGTTCTTGGCGTTGTACCAGCTCCTACTGATAAGTCCGCAATAAGTACGAAATTCATATGGACATGAAGTCATGTATTTTACTCATATTGTCTCTGGCATATCCTTCTGATCTTAGTTAAATTAATTCGTTTTTAGATTCGTAATACTTAATAAATCATTGTATATACGTTAGTTTGCCGCTAGGAATATGTATCAGTACTTATATATATATATATATATATATATATATATATATATATATATATATGATACATGACTCACAAACTTAACGAACAAACGCCTATTTGACTAACGGTCGTAATGGCAAAAAAATTAATGACCACCTTCTTAACTGACCAAACAAGTTACTGACTTTCCGAATTACTAAAACATGGTTTCATTAAATAGACATTTTAATTAGATGATTTACCGATGAATAGAATATTATCCCTTTGCCTTACAAATTTACTGAATTGTTGAATTATTTACATAGTTCCTGCGGAGCATGCTGACTACTTTATTTTCTGACTTGCTGCCTAACTATGGTGCTGTTATATTGATTTCAAGAAATCCTGAAAAATTAACTTAACGATACACATATTATACATATATGCACCAACACTGGGAATGGGCAGTCTACTGTTCGTTTACAGCCCACAAATTTCGATAAGCATAAGGACAGAGCGAGATTTGTGACTCCGTTGCAAATAGTCTCTACCATACCCTATTCACATTCAGACAGAGCCCATCACGAAAGCTATTAGAGAACTAGTGATATTGGCACTATTTTAACATGAATGTATTCTACTTTCTGAGGTTGGCAGTTTGTTTTTCCGCCTTCACTAATTGACTGAACAACTTTGTCCTGGCAACAAGCGAAAAAATCTACAAGTAAATGTGACAGATTGCTTAGGATAAAACGTGCACCGCTAACGTTGTCAGAGGTTCTATGTAAAATTTAGCCGGTTAACATGAAGAATTCATTTGAAATTAGCAATTTTCATTTGCTTCCGTTCCTCGTCATGTCTAAATCGCTCGTCTCAGTTTGTACAGCCACTGTGATGACAATAATGGGCACGTAGCTTGGCACCGACTGTAATTGTGTAGCTATGCCACACCTCATTTCTCGATAGTTGTATGTGCGTAAATCACATGCAGTAAATAACCAGATTAAAGAAAAAAGGGCTTGTCATTTATATTATATAGGTACTGCATATTAATCATGGCTGTAGCTAAAATACTCTTTGTCAGTATTACTTTATATATATATATATATATATATATATATATATATATATATATATAGAGAGAGAGAGAGAGATCGTGGTTGAATTTGGTTAAATTTTAGGTCGAAGAGATGCCACAGATAAAGGAAAGGCAAACCAAAACGCAAATTGGTATATAATTGAAAGTTGTTTACAGTGCTGTTTTGGTGGCGCAGTGATATGAGTGCAATTATTTAAATCAAGTTTGCGAGTTTGAAATAAACATCAATCCAATTTGCTTTATCCAGTCCAACAACTTAGCATAACTAAAAGACATTATAAGGATAAAATTGGCTCTGGTGTAGTCTCCGATCGTGGCAAACCTTTTACGAATTCGGAATAAGGACAAAACCAGTCCCCTCAATGAATATCCTTTGTTACTTCCGCAATCTTTAGATTATATATATATATATATATATATATATATATATATATATATATATATATATCAATAATCAATACTATATTATAAGTCTTAAATTCTGCAAAAAATGTTTATAAACATATTATTTTATAAAAAACGAACATTGCATGAGGGAGAACGCAATTCGTTCACAGGCCCGGTTTCATTCTTTTGGCTTGTCGTTTTTATTAACTAGACTTGCTTCAATAGGCTTTCGAAACCGGAGACATTCGTGTCCGAGTTATGAAGTTCATCGCGATCACCACCAAAGTATTGCTTTACGGATAATTTTCCGTAAAATACGAAGTTATGCTCCATCTCCATTTTTTTATAAGAATGTGGAATTTATACCGCAAGCTATCGTAAGCATTTGGAGACTCCAAAACTATTAGTTAATGAGAATCCCATAGACGCCAAGTCGGATTCAGTTTTAATAAACCTATTGGAGTCTGATAAGTTGGTTTACTCTTTCACATCTATACAGTTCATGCCTAAAATATCTTGTGTTAAATTATCAGTGTTCTCGAACTTAAGATTAGCTTCCGTGTTAATCGAACTTAAATAGATATTTGATTAATTTAGTAATAGGAAAAGGACTGTGTTCTCCTTACGCAACAATACACCCGAGTCAATAACCTGGAAAGAGATTAAACGCGAAAAAAGACTAATTAAATTACCTGTTCCTAAACGTTCCCAAATTGCACGATTCAAACACAAATTCGTAGCAGGATTATTATAATCAAGGTTGCGATCTTGATATAAAAACCTTACTCATTATTTACTTACATATGTCAGTATAAACTAAGAATTGTATAGTGTAAAAAAGGCAATTCATTCAGTAGACCTGTTTCGTCCTTATTATGCACTCATCACGTAATGGCCAGAATTTGCCGCGGACAGGGCTCGAACCTGGTCACGTCTGCTTCGGAATTTGGGGCTCTAACCACTGAGCCACCCTGCTACAGAATACCGAAACTCGAATTACGCACAATTCAAAAGTATATATATTGCAAAGTATTTAAAAAAAGAATGTTCTAGAAATTAAACGAATATTTTCTTTTTTAATAATATTCGTTTCAATCAGCCACAGTGGTTTAAATTTATCAATAATTGTTACTTTAATTTTGTCAGAAGAAATATCTTACTCTACATGCATATTGGTGAACTCGTCCGGCAGATATCATATTTACGGTTAGTTTAGCCAGATTTAAAATGTGCCATAACATAAATCCCGTTTTTGGTTAATGTTTGTAAATGGTTAATAAATAAATTTTGTGAAAACTTGCTGTTTTTTGCAAGTCCCTATATTAATGAACATTTTCGACGTTGTCAATTTAAATACTGGTGAAATTGATGAATTTTAGGCTACTTTCTTTGCTGGAAGGTTACCCATTCCGCAGCCATGTGCTAACTCTATAAATAACACCTCAAATCAAGTTTACGAGATTGAAATAAAATGCAATCCCATTGTATTTAACTAGGCCAGCACTGTCATTCGCACGTTTGCTTTAAAGCAAACGGGGTACCAGTTTTGGCAAGATGATATTTTATGCAGGACTACGAACAAAACGTATGCGAAAAACTGCAAGCAGTCATAGTTCCAGAAATTTTCTCAGTTTTTGAGACACATGAACGCAAATTGGTGCAGCATGTTTCAAGTCGCTTATGACAAGGTACAAATTGTTTTTCAATAGAAAGACTTAACTAAACCGACACAAGCTGTGCAAAGAAACATTATTAATTACTACTTAAACACGTGGAAGCGTGAGGTATTCATTTGTCAAATCAGTCGCCTTTTCATTCTCTCCACCAAATCGACCGTTATTCACGGTTTTTCTGTTAATTAAATTACAATTATGTGCATGTCTGCTGCTACCGCCTTATTGAGAACAATTTGCAACCAACAACAACAAATTGAAGTCGTCCAGTTATGCAACATTCTTTGCGTGTACAGCCTTTCGTCGTATCATACTGAAACGCGAATACTGCGTTTACTAATTACATAGATTTATTGGTGTACACACAAATGAATAGGCTGGGGGTACCCTCCGGCCACAGTTACAAGTACTTACCAGCGTACGATGGGTTGTGGTAACAATTAACTGAACAAAACATGTTTGAGGTTTTGTCTTTGAAAAACGCACAAATGTCAACAGCATGTACTGCCTGATTATGATTTGTGTCCACTTTATTAGAAGACTGTTGAATTGTAGTGTGCTATTTAAAATTACAACCGCACAAACATGCGCATGTAAATATAAGCGTAATTAAAATGCAATATTGTGATATGTATATATATATATATATATATATATATATATATATATATATATATATATATATATATATATATATATATATATATATATATATATGATCGATATAAAATAAGCATGGAATGAGATAGCAAATGAAATTCATCAAGTGGGTCAATTGTGTCCCAATTGAGCATTCATCAATTACTTGCCTGAATTGCCACAGACGGGGCTTAAACATAGTTGCATTGCCGTCAGAGTTATGCAACTCATCTAATAAGACATTCAAGCCGCGCTCGACATTCTACCTTCATTCGTGTATGAACTGAAGTTTTATTTTGGGTCATTCATGACGTGTATCGAACTGGCATGGTTCTGTAACTGGTGTGAATGATATTGAACGCAAGTATAATAGTTGAATTTTAGTTAAAATATGTTATTAGTATTAATAGAATATTGCAAAAGTTGGCAAATTCCTGTTATAAAAAAGAACTGGTTCGTTCTAATTGTACATTCAAGAATATGTCCCTATTTAGCCAAGTACTTAAAGATACTTGACGGATGGTATTTGCTACATTTACACTTAAAATAAACACACAAACATCTTTAGTATATATATATATATATATATATATATATATATATATATATATATATATATATATATATATATATATACGCACATATATATGCATATAGCAATACGGCTCGATTTTCGAAAATTATTAGAACTTTATATAATTAAATGACCATTTATTTCGTGGGCGGTGATAACAATTATTTAAATCAAGGTGGCAATCCTGATATAAACACCAATACTATTATACATATTTTTTCTGTATAGACTAAATATCTAATAGCGTAGAAATGGCAATTCATTTAGTGGACCGATTTCGTAGCTATTGAGATCTCTTCATGTACTGTACAGAATTTGCCGCCAACAGACCTCGAACGTCGCATAACATGAACTGTGCTAATTAACTGGGTGTCTCAGACATAAAACTTACGTGCTTGATTAATTCACAGAAATTTAATACAAATCGGTTAGCGATTTAGTTTTGAGCTATTTTGCGGAACTGTTGATTGCATGTCAGTATCTTGTTGAGGGCCTGAACACCTATTTATTAATTGAGTTAATAAGCTTACCTGTATGAGTTTCACCACCCCTATGTGTTATGAATGAATTTGCCTGCTTTGACACAGATTTCGTAGACGTTATTGGTCTTTTTATTACAATAATTATCGGATAATTTTTTTAAAAACGCCTTTCTTGTTATGTACAACTTAACTTCCACTGTGGGATGAAAATTTATTTTCCATTTGGGATAATTGCATCCGTCTAATCCTGATTTTATAGAAATACGTTTTAAATCTATTTACTTCTGATTAAGCTGTCTTCTGGACCAGCTATTTTAGTTTCCGCATGAAGCTAACGAAAACCTGTAGCAAACAGTCAATAGGATTTGCAATTTAAATGCTCAATGCACACGATATATTTATAGGTGATGTATATTTAGATGTGTACCGTCAAAATTCCTCGTAGCTCTCGTTTATTTTTCAAAAAATATATGCATAGCTGGAAATACCCAATACGTGCATTGCGGTTACATCTAAAACAGTCTGATTGTCTTCGTGTTCTGATGATGATCACGGAAGTTCGAGGTACATCAATCCATGAAACTGATGGCAGCTTTGCTATTTTTTGTGACTAGTTTTCAGGAATTAAAATTTTAGCATATGCCAAATCCACAAACTTGATCTAAATAAATTCTAACACCACTCGAGCAGATAAAAATTGTTTTAATGCCAAAACTTATAGGAACGCAGTCAAAGTTAATATACTCCACTGAGTTTCAACAAAAAGCAATTGTGAATTTCGATTTCCAGTAATTTGAAATTTTTGTGGCGAGAGCCGAAATTCTGATGTTCATTATATATATATATATATATATATATATATATATATATATATATATATATATTGAATTGAAGTATAATGTAAAATGTGTCATGGTTCAAGACTCTGTCGCAACAAATTCGATCAGGTAATTGATTAGCTCCAAATGAGGACATGACCAGTCTACTTGATGAATAGTCATTGCTACATTGTGTTATACTTTGTTTATACCGACAAAAAATATATAAGCACTTCTATTTATTTATTTATTTATTTATTGTCCTTTGCTTTCGATGCTGAAACACTTCGATAAGTGTTGAATTAAGTTTAAATGATGTTTATTATAATTAAATACTGTTTGTTGCGAAGAACTAAAATATATGCAAGTATGTATTAGGTTTTGCGAACCTAGTTACAAATAAGTTCAGTTGTGACCAGAAGGATAAACCAAAGGCAGCATGAACGGAAAGTATAATCTCATGCACATTCGTTTCGTGCTTACTGGCGACTCATCAGTATGAGCCGGTATTACGCCCTTTAACCACTATATATTTGGTAGAAGAATGTGGAATAATAGGACGGTACAATCTCCAAGACGAATGTGTAAACCTGTAATAGTGAAGCTAACATAATCTAAAGTCAACGACAATACGACTTCAATGCTAACTCACACTATATAATATATATACCGAGTCTGTAAAGGATACTAACACTATGGCTATTGTGTTAGTAACTAATAACTTTTTTGAAATCGATGAGTACTGGATACTAACACTATGGTTTCCGAGTCGTTACATGATACCAACCGGGTGAACTTTAGCATAAATTTATATCCATCAGGTTGGTATCATTGTACCGTCCTATTATTCCACATTCTTCTACCAAATATATAGTGGTTAAAGGGCGTAATACCGGCTCCTACTGATGAGTCGCCAGTAAGCCTGAGCACGAATGTGAATGAGATTATACTTTCCGTTCATGCTGCCTTTGGTTTATCCTTCTGGTCACAACTGAACTAATTTGTTACTATGTTTATTGTAAGTCTGAACGGTTTACTTAAAAATATTATGCTTGCAAAAAAGCAATTTCTTTAAAATAATTACATATTCTGTGTATAATTAATTTTCTCCACGGATTATTTGTTTAATTTTCTTAAAATTATTTCATGTTTTGCTACCATTGATTGCGCGGTTGGGGCTAACCAGTCCACTGGACGAGGTGCCTTTTCTACAATATAAAATGCTTAGTTTATATTACTATAATCAATTGTGTGATCAATCAATTACTTACGTATGTCAGTATAAACTAAGAATTTTATGGTGTATAATAGGTAATTCATCCAATAGAACGTTTCGTCCTTATTGGGAACTCATTATGTACTGGCCAGAATTTGCCGCGAACAGGGCTCGAACCTGGGCACGTCTGAGCCACCCTGCCGCACACTACACTACACACAATTTCCAGTTATATACTAACTAATGTAACCTGGTTAGTCTATTTTTGCAGTAGGTGGAGCTCATATGGCATTCATTTAAACCCAAAGTTCTAACTAACCATCCCAAATCTGTCATTACTGAACAGACACCACACTACATGGGGAAGTGGTATTGAAATGAACATTTATATAATTAAACGAACATTGGTTGCGCGGGTGGTGATAACAATTATTATAATCAAGTTTGCGGTCTTGATATAAGCACCTAGCCCATTAATTACTTACATATATCAGTATAAACTAAGATATGTATAGTGTAGACAAGGCAATTCATTCAGTAGACCGGTTTCGTCCTTATTGGGAACTCATCATGTACTGGACAGAATTTGCCGAAAACAGGACTCTAACCTGTACACGTCTGCTTTGCAATACGCTTCTCTAACCACTGAGCCAGCCTGCTGTAATATCGGGCGGGGGGAGGTAAGGAGAAGCGGCTTTTCCTACTGAATGGAAATTTCATTACATTAAAATGTCTTTTAAGCAACTTGGACCACGTTCTAACTATGAATTTTGACGTAAGTTTGCCTAAAATGTAATGAAAGAATAGTATGGGAAAATCAATTTTCAATGGAAACATGATAAATAATGAGGGGCTAGGTTGTAAATTTTTGAAATGTTGCACAAGATCAGGACTACATTATATAAAAATGAAAGTGTTTACGGGTTCAATGTCGGTAAACATATTTAAAGGTGAACACGTTATATATACATATATATATATTTATATATATATATATATATATATATATATATATATATATATATATAAATATATATATTTGTGTGTGTGTATCGGTTTGGTAATACAACTAAACTCAGTGTGAAAGAATCTCAAATTACAATATTTTATACTGACAGAAAATCCCACCAAACGCTAATTTCTGGAAAATGTGCACATTAGTCGATAAAGACAAACGTAAACAGATTGATTATTCTATTAGAATCTAACTAATTTTCTGATTGGTGATTATAAATATCTATTTAAATCAAATTTCCGGACTTGGGATGAACGCCAGTCCCATTCTATTTATTCAGTTTCACAACATGAAATTGACAGTGAGTCGCACGTTCGGTCGCACTTCGACAATCCATTTGTAAATGGCAAAGATTTTTTTAAATAATCGTATATATATATATATATATATATATATATCAGTATATTTCTAACACATATATATATATATATATATATATGTATATGTATATAAACATATATAAATATATGGTTCCTAATAGATAATAAATAAAGAAGTAGACGGGTGGATTAAATGCTAAAGAAGCAGGTAGGCAAGAATTAAGAATGTAAGGTCGATTAACAAATTCTAAAATCAGTATTAATTGTGCGTGATAATTTCGTAGCCTAAATATGCCGCTATTGGCATTAAAGCAACTAATTGGTTATTTTTATTTAAATCAAGTTTGCGAGCTTGAAGTAAACACCAATCCCATTGTATTTAACCAGTCGTCGAACAATATAACAAAACGCCGACTGGTTAAATACAATGGGATTGGTGTTTACTTCAAGCTCGCAAACTTGATTTAAAGAATTGTTACCACCACCCGCGCAAACAATTATTGTTCAATTGGTTATTTTGGCTGTTTTCGGACTGGTTTATTAAAATCATATTTATGTTTATCTTAAGCCCGATAATATGTCGCAAATAAATGCTAACATCTCTCACGCAATTGTGTTTGGGTGTTGCGCAACCAATACACAATTGCATATATATTAATACTCAGCCACGAACAGAATCTCCCACGCAATCAGTGATTGATTTATTGAGTAATTTTAAAGTTCAGAGAAATGTGAAATAAAATTATACCAGTGAACACATAAAAATTGTGCAGCCAACAATCTAATCAAGTAGAAAATATGTGAGACTACTATGGATGGGAGTCCTATTACTGATTCTTCATTTCTTATATGTAGAAATTGCGGTTTGATCCAATGGCAGTTTTTCGTCGCGCTCAGTTGTCGGCCATAGGACGAATGTGTAGGCATGTGCGCCTGACAGTAATTTTTATGTTTCCAGATAGAACATGTAGGGATCGGCTTGCAGATTTCCTAATGGCAATGGGCGGTCCGTTAAAAGTAAAATTTATGTTTCGGCCGATTAAATTAATTATGATTGATGTTTATTCAATATTATCAGGATTAGACATAATAGAACGTTATTTTAATCAAGATTGCGATCTTGATATGAAAACTTGACTCATCATATACATGCATTTGTCAGTATAAACCATAAATTGCATAGTGTAGAAAAGGCGATTTATCAGGTAGACCAGTTTCGTCCTTATTTGGAACTCATCACGTACTATCTATAATTTGCCGCGGACAGGGCTCGAACCTAGGTACGTCTGCTTCGGCATCTGGTGTTTTGATTAAAATAATTGTAATCATCGCCCGCGCAAATAATGTTCGCTTAATGATAGAACTTGGGCTGATATGAACATCTAATGACCTCCCTTAGTTATTATTGGTTCAAGTGTATCTAATCCTGTTAATCTACCAACAATGAACCTTAACATGAATAAAAATGAACAGCCTAACCGCGGTTTGAACATGGCATTTTCAAATCAACCAGAAATGAATTCAATGCAAAAGCTGTTAAAGTGTCAAAACTGAATTCAGATCAGAATAAGAATAAATTTGAATTAATTGTGGCTGCAATGGCTTTAACACACCAAGATATTCAAAATCGGCTTAATTATGAAGTTCAGCGTCTCAAAAATGAATTTATATCGAGCAGCATAATATGCTTAAATGCGGATAAAGGAGGAGCTGAAATACTAATTAGTCAGTCCGATTATAATGATAGCATGCTAAAATATTTACATAAAACAAACGTATACATTTTAACAATAATTGTTTGCGCGGGTGGTGGTAACAATTCTTTAAATCAAGTTTGCGAGCTTGAAGTAAACACCAATCCCATTGTATTTAACCAGTCGTCGAACAACATAACAAAACTACCGCCAGCCGCAACGCACTGACGCGTTTCGACCTTCCTTGATCATCATCAGAGTACGACGGCAAACTGACTATCGAGGATCAAACCGCATTCAATATATATGGAAATCAAATTTAGATAAGCGGCTCTCACCTCTAGCAGTCTCGCATACATTGAACTTGACTGGAAATGTCGGCTGCACAATTTCTATGCAGTCACGAACATAAACTGTTTGTAGCTTTCGCTACATATACATATATAGGCAATACAATTTAACAATAATTGTTTGCGCGGGTGGTGGTAACAATTCTTTAAATCAAGTTCGCGAGCTTGAAGTAAACACCAATCCCATTGTATATATATGGAAGTAATTAATGGGTCAGGTGCTTATATCAAGTTCGCAAACTTGATTAAAAAGTAATTGTAATTACCGCCCGCGCAACAAATTTTCGCTTATTTATTAACTTCATAATTTTATAAGGTAAGTATAAAGTAATTCGTGCAACACGTGCATAGAATAAATTAAATTTCCGCCACTGTAACTTTACTTGGTTGGCCATTCAAAAACAGTTAAATCTGTACATAAATACGCAACGCGCGCTTATACTATGAAATGTCCGTGAGTTTAGGACAAGCGCGACATTTAAAAAGCATAAAGTTTGCGCAGCGCAATCGAAACAAGGCTTCGAAAAGAAAGTTATTTTATTAGTTTGCTAATTAGATTATTGAAAATAGAGGTGTTTCTAAGCAAAGATAAGCAATTAGGTATCTATTTTGGCTCAAACCTAGGTTAGTGGCTAGATATTTCTTTTAATTTGGCATGTGGGCATGTTGATAAATAGGTTTATTCGTTAAGAAATGGTTGGCCATTTAGGCAGGTCAGCAGATATTTTGATTGGACGACATTTAATTAGTTCGATTGTCAGGCAAGTAGGTAGTTAGGACAGTGCTCGAATAGGTATAAAATTGGAATACAGTTGAGAAAATAAGTTAATGGGTGAAAAGTGTCTGGTTTTGTATAACGATAAGTAGTTAATCAGTAAGGTGTATAAATAGATGCATAGAAAATAACAAGATGAGTTTAATAGATGAATATATAACCAGTTATGCTTGAGAGTAGGCAACAAGCGAGTAATTGAATTCAATAGTTACTGAAGATGCTTTTTTGTTAATTGGGTTGGTAGATAATGGACATACAATTCGGTTGTTGGGTAAATGGTTGAGCAGTTAAATGGGTAAGAATAAAATGGTTGGTTAGGCATTTTGATAAATAGATAACCAAATAAGCGTATATCAAAGGGAATACGAATGATTTATGGGAATTTACTATGCAATTATGTTACTTTCTAAGCTTGAAGGCAGATGGAAAACAATTTAGTGAATTGAGTTGATATTGGTGAAGGTTTTATAGGTAGTAGGTAGGCTCGTTTTAGCGTTTTTTTCGGTTGGTATATAGATAGATAAGGACCGTAAATTTTGGTATGTATATATTAATTGGTTTGGTTAGATCGATTGGCTTGTAAGCCCAAGATGCGCGTCAACTTAGTAGTTAAGTGATCTATTGTTGAACAGGTAGAAGAATGGGTAGTTACGTAGATAATAAGGTATGTAGACATGGATTTCGCTACATAGGTAGTGGAGCATTCAGCTAGGTAATGTGACTAAATATATCAAGATTGCGATCTCGATATAAACACGAATCTCACTATATATGTGTATTTTTCTGCAAAATCTCAGCATTGCATAATGTAGAAAAGGCAATTCATCCAGTAGACCCGTTTCGCCACTATTGGGAAGTATAAATTTAATGTGCATAATTTGCCGCGGAAAGGGCTCGAACATGGGCACGTCTACTTTGGAGTCTGGTTGAATGATAGGTAGTCGTTCAGAAAGAGTGATAACTATTAAGGTAATTAAATGCGTTGATGAATATGTAGCTATATATATATATATATATATATATATATATATATATATATATATATATATATATATATATATATATATATATATATATATAGATTGGTAGGCAGGTAGCTAAACATACTTAAGTAAATGAATGATTTGTAGGCTGTTTGATGTGATGAGCGATAGAATGGGGTTTGAAAACTAAATGCTTCATTTTTTATGTAACTATTTGCCAATAGTTTACTTTTGACAGTTTACATATATCGACAGGCGTTGTTTTCAAACTACGTTGAAACACCGTACGATTTTAAGAAAATAAACACATTGTGTTCCATACGTTATGTCTAATCAGCGATGATTTTTGGCAATTCAATTGTTTTTGGTGTAATTTTTTGTAATAACTTTTTCGTTTTAGATTTACGTGGTTCAATTAATGAGTGTTTAAGTTGATTTAAACAATCACACTATTAAACGAGTTCTGGATTCTGATACTTTGGTGACATGGTAGCCTTTTACACTATATTTATGATCATTTTGAGTGTTACAGTTGCTACATTTGAGGCTGAGAGTTTGCCAACGGCTTTATTTATGGCTGATGTGAACTGACGAGTATTTACACACAGAAACGCAAGAATTGATGTAAAGCGGGACATGAGAATGCTGGGGGTCGTAGCCGAGACTCAGAAATTTACAATTAATTAAGAAATATTTTTTTTAAATTTGACTATCAGATATTACTTACATGATTGCGCAGTGTCCGCATGACATTTAGAATATCCACGATTTCCTCTCCTGGGTTGTCGTTTTGCACTATCAGTTTCGCAAAGATCCGATTGATCCCCCCTTCCAAGTACGCGTCAAGTTCGTCTTCGTGACGGCTAGGTGCTGATTCGTCCCTTGCCTCCGAAGGCTTCATCTTCACTCATGCAAACCACGGAAAATGAAGAGCCAGACAACAAAGATTAGATCGTACCTTATTTGCAGGGTTTTGGTATGAACGAAGTTGAAGCCTTTGGAGGAAAGGGACGAATAAACACCCAGCCACCACGAAGAGGTACTCAATTTTTTAAAAATTTTTCTACCAAATATGCGCGCTTTACACGAGTAAACTCGTATAAACAATTTGGTTTAATAAGGTTATGCATGTAGCACAAACAATAGCTTCATATTTAACAATAATTGATTGCGCGGGTGGTGGTAACAATTCTTTAAATCAAGTTTGCGAGCTTAAATTTAACACCAATCCGATTGTATTAGACCAGTCGTCGAACAACATAACATAAGTTACAAACAGTTAATATTCGTGACTGCATAGAAATTGTGCAGCCGACATTTACAGTCAAGCTCAATGTATGCAAGACTGCTAGAGGTGAGAGCCGCATATCTAACATTGATTTCCATATATATGCAATGCGGTTTGATCCTCGCTAGTCAGTTTGCCGTCGTACACTGATGATGATCATGGAAGGACGAAACGCGTCAGTGCATTGCGGCTGGCGGTAGTTTTGTTATGCTGTTCGATGACTGGTTAAATACAATTGGATTGGTGTTTACTTTAAGCTCGCAAACTTGATTTAAAGAATAGCTTCATATTACTGTTTAGAGGAAGTTATTTACATGTTAGCGGAACAGAAGAATACCTTGGCCCTGGCGTTAGGAAATTTAAATTCTCATCTAAATGAATTTATCCTTGTCAACTCTAATGGAATCTGCTTAATGGACACATCTCACATGAGTATACATATTATTGAGCTATTTCTATTATTTTGGTTGTTATTATCAAACATATATACACTTATGAATGAGTCGTGCCGTAACTAAAACCAAATTCTTTCGTATTGGCTACGGATTAAATGCGCACCAGCTACTTGATAGTGGAAACCGGTTCTTCACTTCAAAAATTTTTTTATTGAAATATTATTTATTTCGGAGGCCGAATATGACTAATTATGTAATATATATTGCGGACTTAGTAATAAGTTAGTCCTAATAGGACCAGAAGACTTTGTTATTGTCAGCATCAGCAAAATACATAATATCATGTACGTACATTTCGTGTTTAGTAGGACCTTGTACTATGCATTAAACCATTTTTATACTTGTTTAAAAAATGTGGTACAGTTGGAATGTGCAATAACCTAGTGGAACATGTATTAAAGTAATTATAGAGCCAACCTTTTGTAATATATTTATTGTCCTATTTAAGCTAAATCCTTATTAGTTCAGCACAATTTAATGCAAAATAGCATATACATTATTTCCTTGTAACGAATAATATAAAAATTTATTGGTACTAACACATAAGTAATTCCATACACTCTGACCTTGATCGTTAAAGTTCACTTACGTAAAAATTTCAGAAATTTGATCATCGTCATTCCGGCAGCACTAGGGCATTAGCGATGCGCTAGCAATGTTTAAGCACGTATGCAAGTATATAATACAACTTTCTAAAGTTCCATAGGTCTACCAAATTAGGCTAGATTGCGTATACCTAATTTGAACTTTGAGCTGACATCGACAAACAGAGCATGCCCTGAAGTAAAAACTAATCGAAAGCAAATGTAGGTTTATAAGTATATGTTGTGCGCTACATATAGTTTCATAATCAAATTCTTCAATTATAATATAATTCAGTGACTTCATTTAAACTTTAAAAAGGGGTTCGTTCATTTGATTTGATAAGTTGAATGAATTTTTCATATTAGCTTCGCCATAATTACAAATAACTGCTACAAATTACAGGAACATTAAAAACTTGGAATTTAGGGCATCCTATCGAAATGAATTTTAACCGAGTAATGCATAAAGCTATTTACAATCGGAAGCATCACTAATTGTTTTATAAAATTCACTACGAAATATAAAATAATTAGAAGCCGTGCATATGATCACCCTTACCATAATGTTTCTAATTGACTTTTTCCTTCCTTCTAGTATTAACGAATGATGATGCTCTGCATACCAATTTATTAGTGTACTTTGATACAACAACCAAGCTCGTTAGCTTATCCCTTTAGTGCAGTAAAAAAATTTTCGACAATTTCAGAAGAATTCATCAGTTTCTGCTCTAACTTGTAGGAGAATTTTATTATTCTAAGACATAGCAGGCTGGCAATTTTCTAGGTTGAAATATTTCTTGACATTAGCAATATTTCTTCATGAATTACCTGATTAATGCGCATTTACTGAAAAATAATATCTTTGTATGTGAGTGTTGATCCTATTCATCATTACCAATGATGATATATATAGATAATTTCACCTCCTCATGTAACTTATCGGTTAAGTCTTTTTACACTATGTAATTATTTACCTCTGTAATAATTTGTTTAATGTATAACCACTGTAACTTTACTTATGTGTACAAGTATATATATATATATATATATATATATAAATATATATATATATATATATAACAGAATACTTAGCATTCACAGACATACACGCTTATGCGACACACGTCTATCTAGTGAAACGTCAGGTAGCTATTATGACACTACGCAATCATAAGTATAAAGCAGCCTGAAATGTGGTTCCGAAAATATTCCGTTTTAAAGAAATCGGAACAAACTTTTATTAGTCACAAAAAATATTAATTAATTAACAATAACTCCGTAGAGTGAAAATATAATTCATTTAAAGTGTATTTTTTAGTCATTCATAATTCTTCCATGGCAATTAGACGGTTTCTTCTTTAAACTGCTTAAGAAGACATAACATTGCGAACCTAGTAACAAATTAGTACAAACTGCACCAAAATGATAAACAAAATTCAGCATGAACTGAAAGTATAATCTCATGTGAACATGCATTTCGCGTTTACCGGCGATTAAAAAATAGATGTTGGTAATACGCTCTATACTCATCATATAACTGATCAAGGAATGCCGTAAAATTGAACATGATGTCTTCGGTAAGGCGACCTCTAGGCCAACTCACCGTATATTTGTCGTACAGCCGAATAATTTAAATTAAGTTAAATGAATTACTACCAGAATGCACAGGCGTGTAAAAATTTTATTATTCATTTTGTTCCACATTTCTTAACAAAATACATTATACTTATAGGGCGTAGTACCGAATCCAAAAGATTTCCCCAATAAACACCAAACGAATGAGATTAATTTTTTCTGTTTGTGCTGACTTTGGTTTAACGTTCTGATCTGATTTGAATTAATTTGTCACGATTTACGCATTGCTGAAGACTTTATATGATGTTAACTCCAATATTACTTCAATACACATTCGTATATGAGATTGTACTGTCCTATTTTCTCAATAAATACAGTAAGAACAATAATTGAACGCAATCAATTATTTACTGAACATAAATTCGTTTTTAATCAAAATAATCTTTTGAGTGTTAGTTACATCGTAAAATAACAACAATTCGTCGCATCAACCATTCAAATCAAATTTTTAAGTTAATTATAATGTTAATAATAATTTAAACAAATGTAAAATAAAAATGAGCCAATTTATGTAAACTGATTATTCTTAATCTAACATTACGAGCACCAATATATATTAATGCTAAACGTAAATTAGGGTTCTGTACATACAAGAATAAAATGACCCCTCAAATAGTCGTGCTACATCACCTACCGAAAAATTCGACGTCATCCACTTCAAACTAAAATCGCCATCGTGGGCGGAGTCTAGATCTTATGCTTTCGGTATGCTCTGGTGTAGCTTTTGTCATGCCTATTTGATCTTTTGGCTTTAAATTATTCGATGACTCTTGACAAGATTGTGGCACCTGTTCCCGATAACTATCGAAATCCGTTAGCATTGGTGTTCAATCCTGGCACACAACTGCCGGTTTTAATTTATCGATAGACACTGGTTTATGATTTCCATTATAATCAATTACTAAGAACTTTCGGTCGCACTTGATTATCGGATAAGATCCGGTATACTTCGGCTTTAACGTAAATTGATCAGCGTCTATTCGGTCATAGGCTTGTTTACATGTGTGTAACGCTTCCGAATTGCATAATGGCAGATGGGTGTTCTATCGTTCGTTATACACATAGACTATTTAGAATACGCTGTAGTTGTCGTGTAACTTCAGCCTCTGTGTTTCATGATTAACTGCAAAACCTCTCATTATATCTGGCAGAAGTTGTAGACTTTGACCAAAAGTGACCTTTACGACTGATGCTTATACGATATCGCGATAACCTGATCGCATACCAAGTAGTAATATTGGGAGTGCAGTGAGCCAGTCAGATTGTTCGCTAAACTATTTGCGTTGCGCTATTTTGTCAATAATATCTTTACCGTTATTTATTGGATTAATCTATATGCAATTGTGACTTTGTTGAGGGCACGATATTCACCGCATAATCTCCAATCACCTATGTGTCGTTTGGCTTGCATATGAACTGGTGATGTCAATAGACTAAAACTAGAACGAATAATACCGTCCTCTAATATGTGATCAAAAATGACCTTGGCAGCCTGTAATATTTTCTGATCTAAGGGTCTAGCTCTAGCAAAGACCGGTGAGCCGTTAGTTGCTATGTGATGCCGCATAGTTAAACAAGCAGGTGTGATTGGATATGATTTTTTAATATTTTACGATCTCATGTATTCGTGGGTGAGCGAGTGAGAATGAGTGAAAAAACTATACGATCGTCACTAAATATAAAGTTATGCACACGTAAATTCGTGACTTGTTCTAACATGCTACTTTTGGCTGTATCAATTATCAGTCCATACATTGTTATAAAATCCAAGCCTAAAATACAATTTGGCATGTCCGTGACGCCAAACGTCCACGGGAATACTCGACGTAGGCTATTGATACTCTGAGATTTGCCAAGTCATGTGCTTCAATTCAATGACCGTTGGCAGCCTTAAGCTTTACAATGGTGCTGCAAATTATTTGGAAATTTGGCATTACTAATGATATTGCAGCTCTTGTATCTGTAACGAACGCGACCCGCGAGAGAGGGATCTGAAACAAACATTAATGTCGCGTTTTGCTGAATGACGGGAGTAACATTATTCTTGTATAGACTGCTTGTGTGCCACCTTGGAAAATCATACACGGTACCATCTTGACAAGGTCTGAGGTAATTTCTCGCTCTGTGTCTCCCAATACAATTATTTTCACGCCCGTTATGAGGACTGGCCGCTGTTCAACATTTATCTGTGGACGGCTGACTGGTTTTTTGGCACTTGATTTGTTTATATTACTTTGCTGACAATGTGATGAAGAGCCGTATCACTGTGCTCGGTTTGATAGTGGTAGGAGATCGACGGTCGTTGTGATGACTGAAGGGGACGGTACGGGAAATGCGACGGCAGGCTGGAATCCTTCATCCTATAATTGTGAATTACTTCTCTCAGGTATGACAGTATAATCGTGACTGGAGTCTGAACATCATTAAACTCTGTCGAAAGTGCATCATAACCACTTAATGAAGTACCTGATAAACCTGAAATATCGGCACTGGAGAATTTAAACATAAAATCAGAAAAAAATTATCACTAAATTGTAAATCAGTTAGGATTCAGACAAAGGTTACAAGCACACAATAAGTGACTAATTCACTGAAAAATAAAACACTTAATGTTTCCAAAATTAATGATATAACTTTAACTTAAATATGACCAACAATTGTCTTTACAAAAATAAAATTGATTTAGATCTAATACAAGGAAAACTCAGATTTTAAATTTGTACGCACACAAAATACATTTCAGGAGAGTGTTAAACAGCTTGTTTGTTTGTCAGCTTAAAAATGATTTTAAAAATTGTACATTCAATGTTTTCTGATTATTGATATTTATTTCATTATTTACCACTAAAACATCACATAAATTCATAAGAGGAATTAAAATTTGAAAATTTATAGAATCGCCTGTCTCTGTTAATGGGCGCCAGTTTGTCGCGCCGCCAAAAGATCAGTCATTTTTTTCTCTGCTGGACACCATTTGAAAAATCATTGTAACACAATCAATAATTTAGTGAACATACATTCGTTTGTAATCAAAATAGCCTTTTGAGTTCTGCTATCTTGTCCGACGATTGGTTAAATACAATGGGATTGGTGTTTACTTCAAGCCCGCAAACTTGATTTAAAGAATTGTTACCACCACCCGCGCAATCAATTATCGTTAAATTGTTTTGCCTATATATTTATATGTGGCGAAAACTACAAACAGTTTATGTTCGTAACTGCATAGAAATTGTGCAGCCGACATTTCCAGTCAAGTTCAATGTATGCGAGCCTGCTAGATGTGAGATCCGCATATCTAAATTTGATTTCCATATATATTCAATGCGGTTTGATCCTCGATAGTGAGTTTGCCGTCGTACTCTGATGATGATCATGGAAGGTCGAAAGGCGTCAGTGCGTTGCGGCTGGCGGTAGTTTTGTTATGTTTTTCGACGACTGGTTAAATACAATGGAATTGGTGTTTACTTCAAGCTCGCAAACTTGATTTAAAGAATTGTTACCACCACGCGCACAATCGATTATTGTTTAATTATCTGGCCCTTTTTGTGCCAAACAAGGTTCTTGCATTCACTCTCTTCAATTTTACTTAGGATATTTCGATTTCCTGTTTCTGAAACATTTTTCAACGGATAGCACATGCCTGTCGTGTAACATGTTACGTTTAAAGTCTTGGCTACTTCTGAGGAGTTGTTAAATAATAACGAGACCAGTATCTAAAATATGGATTCTATAATTTAGCTTACAAAATGTTTATATTTCAACGACAGTACGTTTGAGTAATACATTGTATCAAGCAGGAAGTGCATGCGAACGAAAAGTCCCATGATGAAGATGAAAAGCTGTATAGCATCTTTCCGAATTGATGCATGCTCAGATTTTAACTCAATATTCCTTAATGCCACAGACGAGTTTTTAGACCAAATCGAGAGTTACATTTCGAAAATGCATTATATTAGTTATCATATGGAACGTTTGGATCACATTGACAGAATAGACACATATGTACACACATATATTCATATATATATATATATATATATATATATATATATATATATATATATATATATATATATATATATATATATATATATATATATAATCTGGATTGTTATAAAGCAGAAAATTCCACGCAATGCGCTGGCAGACAAGTGCAAAATGACATAAATAACGCATACGGAGCCAGTGAAATTTCAGTTATAGTTAAGAAATCAACCATTATGTCTACGAATTGTAATATTTTTTGGTGCGATAAGCATAACATTGGAAATTTGGTTCGGAACCGAACCACGAAAAATCAGGAGTAAAATTGAGGACTGCGACTTGAAAGATCCTAGTTTAACAAAACAGGCATCAATTAATCAATCAATTAATTTCCTCACGCACGGAAAGTATTTGAAAGAATATCTAAATACAATATACTTCCTCAAGTCAGTGAATCAGAAAATTAGATTTTATCACTTCATTGAGCAATTTGTAAGGCAAATGGAAAATCTTTCCCACGTTAAAATAGGTTTTAAAATTTTACTGTTCCTAAAAGTTTTAAAAATATACTCCAGTTTTATTTAAATGCGAATGGTATATCTCATAAACACGAACTTCCAGTAAATATAATGACTAAGTTGTTTTATGATTTCAAAAAACGTAAATTGGAACTGATTAGAGGATAATTAATAATAGGATCTATGTTAATTCACATTTTTGCACAAAGATGATTTTAAATGTGCAAGGATTTTACTGATAGTTCGCATAATAGTGGACAAATGCATGGTCAGAGTTAAACATAGTTGTTCAAGTGATTGAAATTGAGTTTAAGATTTAACAAGAATCATGTGGTGAATCACCATTTCGTGATATCAAATTGATTATTTAAGTTTGCGAGCTTGAAGTGTACACCAATCCCATTATATTTAACCAGTCGTCGAACAACATAACAAGACTACTGCCAGTTGGTGTTCGACGAGTGGTTAAATATAATGAGATTGGTGTTTACTTCAAGCTCGCAAGCTTTATTTAAAGAATTGTTACCACCACCCGTGCAATCAATTATTGTTGGAAAATAGATGTTTATAGGAGGTCACTTGCTCGGGTATCCTTCTGTATATAATGAGAATCGATATCTTAAAATGAATAACCATTCGAAGCGAGAGATTGACAGAATTAGGCAGATAGTGAGATATATTCAGTGCTAACAGGTACGCGTTTAAGTTGATATAAGCAATGATTATGACTGTCTTAAGATTATTTAATCATAATTGGAAGCACTTGATGTTACATAGAACACAGTATGATCGTAGAGTCATGATAATAGCGGACTCCAAACGAAGAAGAAAATTAAAATAAAATATACGTAATATTTTAGAACACCTATGCACTAAACTTCCCAACTAGAAGGAGAAAATTTTATTTACCTGATCTGCGTTTTTACTATCGCAGTTTTTAATGATGAATTTCTTTGCGTAGTGCTGTCCTTCTTGTTGTGGATTTGACCGCATTTTTCTTGTGTGGGACAAGTGATAGCACTCTTAGGTCGGTTAAATCTTGAATTTTGATCATTTTCAGGTGCTCTGATTATTGGCCTCGATTGATGTGTTCTCACTTGTCCCTTTTTTTATGTCTTCCATCAGCAGATTGTCTGAAAATGACGTTGGAACAAGATTTTACAATGTTCTTTTTCCTAATTTTCGAGACCGAATTTCCAGTGTAATCTTCAGGGTTGACACAATACGCACAGG
Organism: Eudiplozoon nipponicum; assembly: GCA_029291075.1. NCBI lineage: Eukaryota > Metazoa > Platyhelminthes > Monogenea > Mazocraeidea > Diplozoidae > Eudiplozoon > Eudiplozoon nipponicum. The sequence continues at coordinate 129,170 of JAQBSW010000197.1, forward strand.
AATAAAACACACTTGCCACAAGTTGTGCTTTACTCTTGTGCGTATTATGTGAACCCTGAAGATGAGACTGGAAATGAAATCTCGAAAATGTGGGAAAAGAACAATGTAAAATCTTGTTCTAACGTCATTTTCATACAATCAGCTGATGGAAGGCTTATAAAAGAAGGGACAAGTGAGAACCCATCAATCGAGGCCAATAATCAGAGCACCTGAAAATGATCAAAATTCAAGATTTTACCGACCTAAGAGTGCTATCAATTGTAGCGCAGCTTTTATTGTTCCGGTAGTTTTCCTTCTGTAAAATATTTCGGCTATCCCTATTGATAGCCTTCTTTAGTTGGTTCATCCTCACGGATTTAACAAATGAAACTAATGAAGCAAGTTTCATTTGTTAAAACTGAAGAAGGTTACCGATAAGGATAGCCGAAATATTTGACAGAAAGAAAACTACTGCAACAATAATAGCTGCGTTAGTCAAAACGCAGATCAGGTCATTTGAATTAATCCAGGTGCGCAAAAACAATCTTCATTCAAAAAACATTTAGAGAAAATTGTATTGTTGGACTCTAGGATTGTATGAATTCCACATAAGCACTGTAACCTATTGTGTGTAGGTGGAACCATGCTCTAAATTAAAGTATGTAAAGGAGAGCATAGAAGCGTATGCAAATGTGATCATTTTATTAATTCCGATATTGTACGTAATTCAGTAGCAGATAGACAAACAATTAAACAGGATTGTTTAAATCGAGTTTTTAAGCTAGTAGTTAGCATGATTCTCTTTGCCGTTAAACAGACAAACGAGGTAGCAAAACTACTGTCATTAACACGTAATGTTTTGTTTGATTATTAAAGTAAAATGCGATTTGTGTTTACATATTGCTCAAAAACTTGATTTAATTAGCTGTTATCACTTCCTGCGCAATCGATGATTGTTTAAATAACACGGTTGGTCGTAAACGCTTATTTATAATTGGTCATAATAGATCAGCATGATTGCTAAAATAATGTGTTGTAATGAAATCAGGAGAATATAATGAACGACAAAGTCCACAAACTCACCAATCTCGATTTAAAGGCAGCCTAAGTATTTTGAAGCACATATTACACGAATCAGAATTTTTAACTCGCAAAAGTACAAATGCGAGTAAATTTAATTAAGATTAGCTTATAATGTCAGGGAAGAACTATTATCGATCTCGTAACTAATGTTACGATCATCTTATAATCTTGCCACATGTTACTTGTTATTTTAATATATGAATTAACTAATTTAATCCATAAAGTGTAACACCTTTCAATGAACTGTTACGTTAAATATCACCTTATTTTTATAATAGTTCTAGGGGTTTTCTTTTAATCGGTAATTATCAAAATATTTTTCTTGACCTTCATATATTTTAACTTATTGCAATTAAGTTCATTATTTAACTAACTCTTGAGTATTTAACCTGACCATATTTTATGGCTTGTGTAATCGCATTATCATGCTCCCTTCCTCACCAGGGAGGTCACTCGGAAATGCGTAATTTAACAAATGCCAAAAACTAAACTATCACTGATATAATCTGTGTTAGATTGTGATGCAAAAGTTGGTGTGTGGTTGAAATAATGAGCGACGTGGTTAGCGTTGACAAAGAACTCAGGAACTGGATACCGAAATATCCGGATTAAAAATGGAGAGAGCGAATTGTAAAAGACTCGTTTCGCGGAACATGAATCAAGTATTTAATTAATTACATAATGAAACAAATACTGGTTGCGTGGACGATGATAACAATTATTTAGGTCAAGGTTGCGATCTTGATATAAACACCTGTCCCATTTTAAACATACATTCGTCAGTAGAAACTAAGCATAGTATAATTTAGATAAAACAATTTATCTAATAGAGTGGTTTCCTAATTATTGGAACTCATTACATAATGCCCAGAATTCAACAATAATTGATTGTGCGGGTGGTGGTAACAATTTTTATATCAAGTTTGCGAGCTTGAAGTAAACGCCAATCACATTGTATTTAACCAGTCGCACGCACTGACGCGTTTCTACCTTCCATGATCATCATCAGAGTACAACGGCAAAATGACTAGCGAGAATCAAACCGCATTGAATATATATGGAAATCAAATTTAGATATGCGGCACTCACATCTAGAAGTCTCGCATAAATTGAACTTGACTAGAAATGTCGGCTGCACAATTTCTATGCAGTCACGAGCATTAACTGTTTGCAGCTTTCGCCACATATACATATATTGGCAATACAATTTAACGATAATTGATTGCGCGGGTGGTGGTAACAAGTCTTTAAATCAAATTTGCTAGCTTGAAATAAACACCAATCCTATTGTATTTAACCAGTCGTCGGATAACATAGCAAAACTACCGCCAAAAAATGTCTAGAATTTTCTGCGGACAGAGCTCTAACCTGGGCACGTCTGCCTCGGTATATGTTGCTCTAACCAACTTGTTGACGCGATTTTATCTATGAAATACTCCATTGCCTATGCTTTGTAACTAACTCGTTCATTAATCTTGAATCGACCTTTGAAAGCGCTCCAAATTTGACATTCTACTGTGTTTGTCGTCGCTGGAGCATAAGACCTAACCGGATTGGCCGGCAACAAAATGTTGGTTATTATTGTTTCTCGAAATTCTTTCCGTTGGCACCTTTTACATGTTCGGTAATATTATATATGGTGTTTTGTCTTTAATGTCGCATTGCCAAAGACTTCATACGAAACTACCTCTACAACCGTGTCAACACACATCTGTCTGAATGATTGAACAGTCCAACTGCTCCATATTAATTGATCAAATGTACCGTGGGGTTTGGGCGTAACACTGGCTCTTATTCATGAGACGCTAATAAGCACACAACACGTGTGCAAATGGGATTATAACTTATTTCTTGCTGACTGCCACATCCTTCTCTTGTCATTCGAAGTAACCTGATTCTGAGTACGCATACCTATTGGATAAATTACAATATCCATTTGTCATATTTGAACAAACTTGTTACCAAGTATGCAATACCTAATAAATACGTGTATACATTATAGGTCACAGCAACGAAGATGACGTTTTTAATTTTCTTACTCATTATTCTTTTGCGTTTTGCATAGATTGGCGGTATAGGGTTTTTGTGTGCATTTAAATGTAGACCTTTAACGCTGAAATTAAATTTATGGTTTACTTTGCACAATAATGTACAAATAAATTTGCCACAATTGAGGATACTTGCCTGAGGGTAGCAATTATAAAGTTTCTCGTTCATATGTGTTTGGTCATGCGTGTAAACTATTGTGGTTAATTATTTCATTCGGTAAACGAGTTGCTTTTTACGCATATTATATAGTGTCATATCACTATATCCAATGTATATATTTGTTTGTGTGTGTGTGTGTAACATGAATGTGATGAACATGCCGTTGCAGTGACGACAATAACCATTAATTAATCTGCTAAGCCGCGTGAAAATGTTGTTCTAAGTCATATGGTTTCATAATTGTCTTTGTAAAAGATTAATATAGATCCAAGAGTATTCTCCCATCAGCTAATTAATTAAAGTCTGCGAAGTTAAATCAAACGTCACAATAGTACACTATTTAAAGTAAGTCAAAGAAATAAAGATTTTGTTTTCTTACATTTTGCTTACATTTATTATTAATGTGCTTTTCCTTCTAATTAGAAATATACTGTGTAATATTAAAAGGCATGGGCATTATAAAGATATATATATATATATATATATATATATATAAAAAAAAAAAAAAAAATATATATTTTTTATATATATTTATATAGCCTTTAATAGGTGCCAACACTATTGCTATTGTTTTCGCGGGTTGTTGCTTTGCACTATCAGTTTCACAAAGATCCGATTGATCACCATTTCCACGTATGCATCTGTTTTGTCTTCGATCAGGCTGGGTGCGTATTCGTCCCTTTCTTCCGAAGGCTTCAACATCGTTCATACTAACCATTGGAAATGCGGTGTTAAACAATCTTTGTTTACAGCCAGTAAACAAAGATTGTTTAACACCGCATTTTCAGTGGTTACTATTGCTATTGTGTCAGTACCTGAAACCAACACTATGCTTTCCGAAAGGGTACATGTTCCTAAGACTATTGTTGGAGAGTCGGCACATGGTAATAAAACAATGTATTTCAAGTATGCCAAAATACACCAAAAATGCGAAATACAATTGATATCGATGAAGGCCAGAGTGTATGGTTTAACTGGAGTAGCAGGTGTTCGGAAATTGTTGTAATTCTCAATTTGGGTGAACCTTAGCATAAATTTATATCCATCAGGTTGGTATCATGTACCGACTCGGAAGCCATAGTGTTAGTATCCGGTACTCATCGATTTCAAAAAGGTATCGGTTACTAACACAATAGCCATAGTGTTAGTATCCTTTACAGACTCGGTATATATATTATATAGTGTGAGTTAGCATTGAAGTTGCATTGTCGTTGACTTCAGATTATGTTAGCTTCACTATTACAGGTTTACACATTCGTCTAGGAGATTGTACCGTCCTATTATTCCACATTCTTCTACCAAATATATAGTGGTTAAAGGGCGTAATACCGGCTCCTACTGATGAGTCGCCAGTAAGCACGAAACGAATGTGCATGAGATTATACTTTCCGTTCATGCTGCCTTTGGTTTATCCTTCTGGTCACAACTGAACTAATTTGTTACTAGGTTCGCAAAACCTAATACATACTTGCATATATATTAGTTCTTCGCAACAAACAGTATTTAACTATTATATTTAAACATCTCTTACTCCAGCATATCCATACACTCTGGCTTTGATCGATATCAGTTATCACATTCCTCGGTAATCATGGCATCATTCAATTAAATATATATAACAGCTAGATACCAAGTGCGCAACACCGTACGAAATTGCATATATAAATATATATTATGTTTCCACCGCTAATAGTATCTATATAATTATTTTGCCTGAGATGTTTGCATTCATAGTGCTTGCTAATCTGAGTTTATGTGAAATTTAGCCTAATAATTATCAGATAACATCGACCACATTTCTTGTCAAAAGAATTTAGTGGATTATGGGCTTGCGGATGCCTTAATCTGATAAATTGTTAGCAAGAACGACAAGCATGCATACTTGTTATTACACCTTTTATACAATTATAAACTTAATTTTGGGGAATTAGTAACAAATTAGTTCAAATAGAACCAAAAGATTGTTCCATAGTTGGCATGAACGATAGTTATTATCTTACTTACACATGTGTTTTTTGTCTGTTAGCGACTTGTCATTTGTTGCGTGCACAATCTCCTATACGGATGTATATTGGAGAAGTTTTGGAGTCAGTATCATATAAAGACCTCGACTTTGCTGGAGTATCTCGTGTTCAGAACTGACTATAATTCTCAATTTTAGTAACAATTAGCCTGTCTGCATAATCGTTCAACATTTATTGACCAAATTTATATTTGGTTTAGAGCGTAGTACCGGCTGCTACTGTTGAATCGCCAGTAAGCACGAAATTTTTGTGCATATGTGTTTCCAACTTTTGTTCATGCTAACACTGGCCTTTCATTTATGCGTCATTCGAACATATTTGTTACTAGTTACGCAAAACCCAATAGATAAATTCATATATATTAGGTCTTGGCAACAAAGAACAGTTAACGATTAAAACTTATATTAATGCTATTTTTGGCATATCCTCCTGGCTTTATATTAACTTACTCGTTACTGTTCAACAATAATTGATTGCGCGGGTGGTGGTAACAATTCTTTAAATCAAGTTTGCGAGCTTGAAATAAACACCAATCCCATTGTGTTTAACCAGTCGTCGATCAACATAACAAAACTACCGCCAGCCGCAACGTATTGACGCGTTTTGACCTTCCATGATCATTATCAGAGTACGACGGCAAACTGACTATTGAGGATCAAATCATATTGAATGTATATGCAAATCAAATTTAGATATGCGGCTCTCACCTTTAACAGCTGGCGGTAGTTTTGTTATGTTGTTCGAGGACTGTTTAAATACAATGGAATTGGTGTTTACTTCAAGCTCGCAAACTTGATTTAAAGAATTGATACCACCACCCGCGCAATCAATTATTGTTTAATTGTATTGTCTATATATATGTGTGTGGCGAAAGCTAAAAACAGCTAATGTTCGTGACTGCATATAAATTGTGCAGCCGATATTTCCAGTCAAGTTCAATGTATGCGGGACTGCTAGAGGTGAGAGTTGCATATCTTACTCGTTACCAGTTGTGCGAGGACTGAAAATTTTATGCATATATGTCAGATCCTTGCGACCGATAAAATTTAAAATCTTCTATTCAAAGAATTTATTTAAGCCATCTTCGATTCCGTGGTAGATGATAGCAATTAGCTCATTTATTTTGATAGACTTGAAATGGGACCCGTTGCTAGAGAAATTTTCGACCTGATGGATTCCGGATCTTAGCAAATCGTACTGGCAACGTTAACATAAACCTTGCCGGTACTTACTTGATACAGCAATCTTATATAATATGAATCCATAAATACCGTTTTTTCGGCTCAATTATGCCATAGCTATTAATGGGTAGTGATGAAATGATGGCAAACAGATCAGAATCAGAATGTTAATTTAAGTGCCTAAAAACAAAGTTGCCGATTGAGATTCAAAATCTTACACTTCGAAAGGATTTTTCCCGGCGGTCATGGGTAGGATGTTATCTGAGCAGAGAATTAATTTCAATATAAACCATCAATCCTCACTCGGAATGGGAGAATAAGTATATATTAATAGCGCATAGATAACCGATAATATTGCGAAAAACAATGATTTTATAATTCAGCAGTCAACACGGGGTTTAAAATTGGTAGTTTTAACTGACGAGTCTGGCGGAGTGGATATGTGAAAACAAGTTAAATGGGGTTTCGTGAAATATTGTGGCCTCCTTGGTGGATGCTGAAGAATAACTAATCTCCACGCGTAATTATCAGAAAGATTGAAGTCACTAATAACTTGAACCCTTCAATCATAATGTAGCAAAAGCATGATGGAATTTTCCATAGTGACAGCCGGAGATGGCACTACACATCGAATCCATTTCACTGCTAATAAGCAACATGAAGCAGAGAGGGCGACTTAAAGGTTGCTATGATAGACACTCGTCAGGATGTTGGTACTTTTTTTTAATTTATACTATCGTTAACTTTGAAAACTAGTCTAAGGATGTGCCACTGAATCTCACTGTTTATGCATATGTATGTGTGGTGACGTTATGTGAATGTTAGAATATTTTCCACACATTTGAAGGCCTTCGATGTGCACAGACACCAGATGTCTGTTGTCGAAGTAAAAATGCTCATATATTTCAGCAAAAGCAAACCAGTGGTTTAAATGTCCAAAACTTTCCAGTTAGGAATTCGCGATAATCTGTCGACACAGTCAATGGTCCATTCACCACCAACACCACCTAAAATAATTTTTTACGTTATTCGACTGAACTATCTATTGCTAATTCCCTGAGTTCGAGTTTCACTCATTCACCTGGCTTATAAACCTGAGCTAGCTCGAAAACACCCGCAAATTCTGAACTAATTGAGATTCAAGCTATGAGAGCACAAATATATTCACTTCTCACAGAAGCTTTAATTAACTTTACAATTACGCTTTCTACCAGACTATTGATGCTGGCTGTATGCGCGACAACAAATACAACTTATTTAGGAGATGAACTCACTAATGTATTCCGTTTAAATTCACTATTAGAAAGTATCTTGTAAAGAATCGAAAGAAGGAGGTATCTATTTAACGATTTCACTTCAGTGATAATAATATTTATGATATTTTAACGTTTGACTGTCAATCTCCTAGAATGAATGCATGTCGAACAAATTCATCATTCAGAACACTTTTTACCACACTTTATCGTATAAAAGGATTAAAGAAATGTTGTGCATTTAAGCTGATGCAAAATAATTAAATACCATTTCTAAAAAATCCTATTTGTCTTCGAAATTCATTTACATTCCTGCCATATTTCGGACAGGAAACGAAGCTAAGCTCACAACATTTAAGGTTGAAATCACTTATATGAGCAAAAAACTATTTGTTTATTTTTAATAGACATTAACAAAATGACGGAATTAAAATATATCGTTTTAAAACTAATAGATGCAACATGGCGGTAGTTTTGTTATGTTGTTCGACGACTGGTTAAATACAATGGGATTGGTGTTTACTTCAAGCTCGCAAACTTGTTTTAAAGAATTGTTACCACCACCCGCGCAAACAATTATTGTTGAATTGGAATATAATCGTTTTGAGGTAGCTACAAAGTGTATCTTCTCTGTGTACAAATTACGCTGAGCAACATATGTCCATTAGTTGTAATTCTTAATTTTGGTGAAATATAGTATATTTCAAAATGCTTTGTGTAGGTGCCATGGACCGACTAGGAAATCATAGCGTCGGTGCAGTTTACACGCTCAGTATATATTTGATATATAGTGAATTTAGCTTTGAAGCCGTAATGGAGAAGATTTAATTTGCTCGAACAAAAAGTGTTATTGGTAATGTGTTTGAAATGCACCTGATGGTCCTGAGAATACGGTCCGTTCTGTATAAAATTTAGCTTGATCCAGAATAGCCTGTTTCCAGAGCTGCACAAAGAATGAACGAACAATTATATAAATCAAGGTTATGATGTTGATATAAGCACCAGACCAATTATACATACAATTTTAAAAAAAATTAAGATTGCGAGCTTGAAGTAAACTCAAATTCAATTGTATTTAAACAGTCGTCGAACAACACCAAAACTATCGTTAATCACAATTATTGACGTATTTCGACCTTCCGTGATCATCCGCAGTGTACGACGGTAAACTGTTGCTTGACGACACTTGGGATTGGTGTTTACTTCAAGCTCGCGAACTTGATTTAAATAATTATTAGCACCACCCGCTTATTCATTATTTGTTTAATTGTTTTCATCTATACATGCTCGTCTACTAGATAAATTGATTTTCCTAAACTAACGATGCTGAGATTATATTGAAAAATGTATATATAATGGTATCGGTGTTTATATCTAACTCGCAACATTGATTTAAATAATTTCTTGTTTGGTTGTTCATGCATAACACATAAACCTGTAGTTGTTCTTATGAAAATCACATTTGAAGTCCAAAAATCAGTTAGGGCTTACTCAAGAAATGTTATGGCAGATAGATATATAGTTAGACAAGATAAAACGCTATTTAAATTATGTGTACTTGTAAACTGATAAAACATCAACACACACGTGGAACTCTTCCCTATTTTATTAGAGAAATTAATCTACTGATATAAGATTGGGCTATGGATTACAGAAATGTTTTGCTAACGAAATTATGGTCTTTTACATAACGAATAATTTTTAGCATCACTTTAAACATTGACAATGATATGCCGTTAATTCGACTCATATTTATACTGAACTCTTGAACTCCCATATCACTTCAGTTATTCGCCGTTCAATATAACGTAATAGGCCAAAATAATGCTATGGAGGCATTGTAAATTCTAAAAGGGACAATAATCAAAATTGACTTACGCGATAATAAGTTCATACACAACATCTATATATGATAAAATGTTCGACTTCTGATTCAAATCTACAACATTTCTACAATTGGCATGATGTTTGTCCTACAAGGACACATCGTGATTTACTAAAGATTACTTCATATAAACAAAAGAATTCATAGGTATTCATCTAAAGTAGAGACCAATCAAACTTAGATGAGGTAAAATTCTAAAATGTCATTAGATGTATGGGCCCTATGTCGCAAGAGATCTGCTGCATGGCTTTGAGAAGGATGGTGGAAACTTTGAATTCTCGTCACAACCGTCAAAACTACGGTATGGTACATTGTTTATAGTTTCTATGTAGCACGAGACTCAGTTTATGCTTACAGTCTAAATATATATCTATTCATTTCCTTTCTAGACGACCATGCAAGAAGGTTTGATCGCTTGATGCCGCCATAATTATCATTATTTTAAGAAATGAATGAGATCGTCAAGAATTTGAAATCCATAATATCCTATGCCCGTGAAACGGCATTAGCCAGGTCAATTCACTGAAGTATTGCTTGACATTGCTTCTATTGCATTATTTTGTTTTCTTGGTTACTATGTGTACGATTTCCAGCAATCTACTGGAGCTGCCTCGGTAACCTGGGAAGTAGAATATTTAAATGCTCTCTCAAGGCATGTTCATAACCAACAAAATCGTAGTTCTACTAATGAACGCTGCACGATTAACACATAAAAGAATGATCGTAGATACCTTTTAGGCTAATAAATATTTATCAGCAAAGACTAACCTTAACCCAATCGAGCAAATACATTGAGTCACATTACTTTCCACGCGGTGACAGTTAAATTCGGTCATCTGTGACTAATCGCTGGAACAAAAGTGAATCAGCAAAATATTGGACTTAAAGACTTTCGACTTGTAAATAAAATATGAGAGCGTTATATATTCTGAAATGGTTTGCATAGCCTATAAAGGGCAGCAGACTAAAAGGCAGGACAAGAGCCAGCAAATTCCAAGCACCGAGGGTTTGACTTCTCCTCGAAGAAAGACTAATTCCAGTAAAGGCATCTGGAAGATGATCGCGCAGACTTTGGTGTTTATTCTTCTCCAGTAAAAAGGTGGGTGTTTCAACAGTCGTCTTCACTGCAATTTTGCTCAGTGCTTATGCATTTGATTACGGAATTGTATGAATTTCAACAACGATACAGGCCGGTGTATCAGGCATAAGCGTAACTCAGCCTGGAGATTTTTAGTTAAAACCGTCCATGGTTACTCATCTCATAGTTTGAGAGAATATCGGTCCTTCCTCAGAATTGCATTAATAACTTCGTCCGTGGAGGTCTAATATTTTTAAATGAAGATTAGCGTCACAAATCTTAGTAAGGATAGATAGATTAGATAAAAATATTTTATTTTCTTAGATAGTTTGACACCCAAGGCTGATGATCATTTTTACACGCCTCGTCTATGTTTGCGCCTCAAGTTTTAAACTTTTCACTAAACTGTGGAACCTTGCTCTTCGCATCTAGCTTTTTTCTTCTAATTTCGTCATTTCTCATTTAACACTGAGCTTTAACATTGCAGAAAACCAAATTCGGGAATTCACAATGATTTCGTAGGATTGATGAAGCCCGATTTATCTGTCAAGCTCAATGCTACCCTTCACTATACAGTTAAATTCAACCCAATACAATTTGAGGCAACGCAACAAAATCGAGACCAATTTTGAGGAAAACAAAACACCCCAGAGATTAACGCTTAGTTTTCCCTTTGGAGGTGATCTTCCAGCTGAGATCTTCAAAAGAAAAGTAGTTTCAGCGACTAAAGCACAGTTTCCATCAATACAGGTGAGGGTGGTATTCAACACAACAAAACAGATGCGCAAAAAGATAAAGATAGCCTCTCCGTGACATCAACACCTTTGTCAATATACAAATTTCAATGTACCTGAAACGCTCAGTACATCGGCAGATCAAAAAAGAGGCTCGAAACTAGAATAAATCAGCATTTCCCTCAAAAACTATTAAAGAGGGGTGCAGTTCCTGCACAAAAATCATCAATTTGCGAACATGTACTACCCACAGGTCATGCTGTTATTAGTAAAAAATTTTCAGTTCTGTACAAGGCTAAAACGGAAAATATGCTTCTGGCTGTTGAAGCTATTGCAATTAATAAGCTGAACCCCTGCTTAAACGTGCAGAAAGTAATTCAAAAGGAAATTAAATTGGACTGGAACAAAGACAGGCCTTCAAAATAGCCTATGTTCCGCAAAATACGACACACCGTTAATTACGGACGCACTTACAATGAAAGCAATGAAACACCACATGACTTTACGCAAAAGGAGTGGTCTAAATTGCGTAAAACAAAGAGAGACGTAGCGGAGAGGGGATTGGTTACGACAATTATACAGTTTCGATTGGATGAGCGAAAATATCAACGAATTCAGAATAATGGCTGTGGATACTGGTAGAAATAAGATTTATTACTAAATGCTATTCCATGGAATAAGTGTTTGTTTTATATTTAAAAAATGGAGAAACTTGCAACGATATATATATATATATATATATATATATATATATATATATATATATATATATATATATGTATAGAAAAAGTAGATTGTCAGGAATCGATTCGTTGGAATATATTACAAATTACATGAAATGGAAAGTGCAATTCAGTTACTGAATCCGTGTTTCTTTAGTGAGCATTCACCTATGCTGCCAAATTCGCGCATTGTTTACAAATTCCATCTTGAAAAACATTGTTGCCTTTAAGTCCTTTTTCCTTCGGGAAGATCTTCATTTGTATGGCTTCTGAATTTAAATTCCAAAAAGCAATTCCTGATATGATATTTTAATTCGAACACTATGTCTTCTAGCTAAGTGGTCTACGATTAAACTACAAGCTCATGTGAAATATCATGCTAACGTTTATCCTCTCTGCAAGACATACCAGGAAAGATGACTATTTCAAACTGGGCGACAGATAATGCATTATAAAATTGGTAGGTTTGAAATAATCATTCCTATATGTGAGTAGGGATTAAAAACTTGCTCCCCTTTTCTTAGTGGTTATGATTAGCTCATATACAAAATTTTTCCTCTCTTAAACAATATGCCACGCTTATAATTAAACGAACATTGGTTGCGCAGGCGGTGATAACAATTATTATAATCAAGGCTGCGATTTTGATATAAGCACCTGACCCATTAATTACTTACATAAGTCAGTATAAACTAAGAATTGTATAGTGTGAAGGGCAATTCATCCAGTAGACCGGTTTCGTCCTTATGGGTAACTCGTCATGCACTGTCCAGAATTTGCCACGGACAGAGCTCGAACCTGAGCACGTCCGCTTCAGAGTCTGGTGCTCTAACTAGGATGGTTTTCGAGCACCACATATTTGGTCGAAGAATATGGAATAATAGGACGGTACAATATCCTAGACGAATATGTAAACCTGCAATAGTGAAGCTAACATCATAGACTTTATATGATGTTAGCTTCACTATTGCAGGTTTACAAATTCGTCTAGGAGATTGTACCGTCCTGCATTGCATTTGTTTTTCTCGTCTTCTTCGCAATATCAAAGCATGGACTGATTATACATCCATTCATTACGGTGTTGGAGTTAACAATTATTTATTTAACTAAAGTTTCTTCAATTGAAAAAGAAAAAGAAAAAAGGAAATAAATAAATTAATTTCTAACCAGATGGGCAACAGAAAGCAGCAGTATTTCTGCAAATTGGCAAAGTTTGATTAGAGCAGTCGGTGGTTGAAACTTTTTTGTAAATATAAATGGTCGTAGTTTTACTACGTTGCACTGTCGGCTAAGTATGGAATTGGTGTTTATTTGAATTCGGATAACTTTATGATAAAACGCATTTAAAGATTTCCATATTACCTGACCAAATATAAAGTTAGCTCGGGCGTAGTGCCGACACTTGCGCTTGAGTTGCCAGCAAACCCGAATCGCATTTGTATATGAAATTAAATCTTTTTCTAATTCTTAATTTAGCAAATCCTCCTCGTCCTATTTTAACTAACTACTAACTAAGTTAACTAACGTTTTATATTAGGTGCAGCTTTGTATTTTACAATCTGCATAGCTTACACAATTATGTCTAATTTGTTACCTGGATTTGTAGCCAATTTTTCTACCTTTAGGCCTTACACCAGTTTTTCGGCGCACATCTACCAATTCTTGTAAAAATTGCACCCTGGTATGTTTAACGGTGTGTGGCCTGAATCAGCTGTTGTGGAAAACCTAATTGGCTTTGTTATTCGCTTGTTAATATGACCTGTCTTACACATCTGTAGTTAGCTTTGTTGCTGAAACTCGTTTTCATACGATATGGATAATAACGTTGTATGAATTTCTATCATAGAATTGGTACCTTTTTCCCGTTTTAAAAAAAATCAAGTTTGCGAGCTTGAAGTAAACACCAATCATATTGTATTTAACCAGTCGTCGAATAACATAGCAAAACTACCTTTTTCCTAATCAATACAATTATTTAAACAAACACGCTCGGATTTTGCATCCAGTTGTATAGAACTGCCTGATTTTTTAACTTCTTTTGACGATTGGTTTGCTTTTGATAATGCTGCGACATAATTAGCAACTGCCATTCAGGTAATGCCAATCTGAATCAATTAAACCGGATACCGTGTCAGTGATACTTATTTGCACTTTTCGAATTTGCTTCCCTATTGCAAGATCAACTTAAATAACGTTCCTCCTATATTTTTGGCATTGCACATTACACTGGATTTCATTCTGTCGACATGGTGTCCATTAAATAATTATGCCCAGTCGAATCCGCTTTCCGATAGAATTTTCTTTGGAAATATATATTTGTTTTACAAGCTTTGCCAAGTAACGACTAAATTCAACTTTCTCCCATTAATCACTATTATTTAAATAATTTTACACACACGCAAACACATATATATATATATATATATATATATATATAAATATATATATATATATATATATATATAGGCTAAATATGCGTGTATTGCTACAAATAATATTACGCGAATGCATGTGCATGTTTATATCCTAGATAGAGTTAGATATTAAGTCAGACAAAAAAATGTAATTGAAAACGTTTATAAGTTTCTCACAAAAAGTACATAAACTACGAAGTGATATTTTTTGTTATTGATGCTGTTTGCTGTTTGAATTGTTTGCGAGACACAAAAAATTTTCACACATTTTAAGAGAAATTTTTCGTTGTTAAATTGTGCAAACATTACCATTGAATGTTCCTTTTAAAACAATTACATTGGTGAGATTTTTTCACTCCTCCTTCGGTTTTCTTACAACAATTTGTTCCGCTTTCCTTAGTTTATCTCATCTGCCAGTGTAGGGCATTTTACGCATCTACTTTTTACAAAAATATTGGTTATGGTTCGTAATTCAGGTCCTTTCTACCGATAAGTTCATTGCTTTGCTTTGGACTTGGTAACAGTACATTTTTTTCCCAAAAGTGACCTTTTTTCATTTTGTTTATGCATTATTTTAAATTTTCCTCGCTTTTCGTTATTTGCCCATTCTTTTTTTACTCCGTGAACTGCTTTTGTGTGTGTGTATGTGCAATTCAAGTGTGCTGTGTTTCTAGCCTTTCTTTGTGGAGACTGCTTTTGCCTAAAACTGGTGTCGTGGATGAACGATTAAAGTGAGAAGGCATGTTGTAGCTGTCATCTTCATTGACAGCTCTCCAGTTCTATTTAGGCTTTGGAAAAACTAGCTGTCTATCATCTACAAAAAAAATCGCATTCTGGATTCATATCTGGAGTATATCTACAATCATATCAATTGAAAGTGTATTATGGTGAAGTGAGAGAAAACGAGCATGCCTGAAAATGAGAAATTGAGAGAGGGGAAGGGACCGATTGTTATTGAGAGAGAAAGAGAGATTGGGAGTATAATTAAAAGTAAGAAAGGCAAAAAGATGCCTCAAGAGAGCCAGTAGATAAAAGTGACAGCAGGGAAGTGTGTATTTTATTGTCCTTCATGTTTCAAAATAGCTCTCCATTATCACAATTTCATCTTTTTAAACTCATGGCTGTTCAGCTGTGAATGCAGTTAGCATACTTGGAGCTTTATTTTGTATAGGTGCAACAGAGGTAAATCATAAGAACGTAAGACAACGTTTCGTGTCGTTTAGGTGAACCCTAAAGAGGTAGTCAGTATGTTTTACGGGATTTGAGATAAATGCCTGTGCTTCTCAAGCAAATCGACAATTTGTTTTACCTCGAGATTTAGCTTCATTCGCAGTTTTTTATTTAAACCTACCTCGTTCAGTTCAACTTCACTTTATGCGGAGGCAAGCAATCATCTCATTCTATACATAAATTGACAAACAACTAGAACGAATTGGTGGGGATTTATTTAGTTTTGATATGTGATTATCCACATCAATACTAGAAACTGGTTGTAAACATTGTACGAGGATCTGTCTTAGAATTCTTTGATGAGTTCTCGTAAATATCGCTTCATCCTACTCCCAACGAAGGCACGCATAGCGTTGTAATTGCGTTTATAAATGTAGTAGTTATTTAGGGAATGTAAACAATTTATAAACTGAGAGTGGCAGAGCATTAAAAGGAAAATATTAATACTAGAATTCACAATAATAGTAGCAATAGTAGATTGCAGGAAAACGAGCCCTGTCCGCGGCAAATTCTGAGCAGTACGTGATGAGTTCCTAATAAGGACGAAACCAATCTACTGGATGAATTGACTTTTCTGCACTATACCTTAATTAAATTATATTTACGAATGTACGGACATAATGGGCAATGGGTTTGTATCGAGACTGCAAACTTGGTTATAATTAATTGCTATCACCGGCAACGCAACAAATAAAATACTCCCTTCAGTCAAAACAGAATATCAAGAGGAAAAGTTAACATAGATATGACCTCAACGGACTACACCCACGTAAATCAGGACAGCCGAGGTTAATTCGTGTTGTGATTTTGCTTCAACCTGACATTAGCTAGACACAAGTATGTATTAGGTGTTGCGAAACTATTAAAAAATTAGTTCAGTTGTGACCAGAAGGATAAACCAAAGGCAGCATGAACGGAAAGTATAATCTCATGCACATTCGTTTCGTGCTTACTGGCGACTCATCAGTAGGAGCCGGTATTACGCCCTCTAACCACTATATATTTGGTAGAGGAATGTGGAATAATAGGACGGTACAATCTCCTAGACGAATGTGTAAACCTGTAATAGTGAAGCTAACATAATCTAAAGTCAACGACAATACAACTTCAATGCCAACTCACACTATATAATATATATATACCGAGTCTGTAAAGGATACTAACACTATGGCTATTGTGTAAGTACCTGATACCTTTTTTGAAATCGATGAATACCGGATACTAACACTATGGTTTCCGAGTCGGTACATGATACCAACCTGATGGATATAAATTTATGCTAAAGTTCACCCAAATTGAGAATTACAACAATTTCGAACACCTGTTACTCCAGTTAAACCATACACTCTGGCCTTCATCGATATCAGTTACCACATTTCGCGGTAAGCATGACATCATTCAATTCAATATATTACAGTTAAATACTGTTTTGTTGCGAAGAACTAATATATATGCAAGTATGTATTAGGTTTTGCGAACCTAGTAACAAATTAGTTCAGTTGTGACGAGAAGGATAAACCAAAGGCAGCATGAACGGAAAGTATAATCTCATGCACATTCGTTTCGTGCTTACTGGCGACTCATCAGAGCTAGACACTTCTTGGTGATAAAGACGCGGTTAACCACGCGTATTTTTCATTTTAAACCTGATATCATGTCAACTGTGAGGGACGATTGTATAGCTTAAATGAAAAGTTTTTTTGTTAAACTGGATTAATTGGAATAACCTGATCTGCGTTATTTAAAGCGTAGATCAGGTGAATGTATAGGTTGTAAAAAAATTAATTTTCGACAATACTCTTTTTTTAAAAGCGAAACTACGTATCGAATAGCTACTTCGACTGACTTACTAGATTTTCACTACGTCCACATAGAATTATGCAGCTATTCATTGATAGCTCAGATTGATCATGACGTACAACGCCTAAAGTAGAAGTCAAAGAAGGTTCCTTGATCAATTTTTACCGGTCATTTTTGGTGAAAGGCTTCATAACGTGTGACTGACGGTAGTTTTCCTATGTTTTTCGACGATTGGTTAAATAAAATGGGATTGGTGTTTACTTTAAGCTCGCAAACTTGATTTAATGCATTCATCCAGTAGACCGGTTTCGTCATGCCAATTTTTTCATTGAAAGGCGGCAAACTTATCCCAAATTAATTTAATCAAGGTTGCGATCTTGATATAAACACCTATCCCACTATATACATACATTTGTCAGTATAAACTAATTATTGTATAGTGTAGAAAAGGCAATTCATCCAGTAGGCCGGTTTCATCCTCATTGGGAACTCATAACGTACTGGCCAGAATTTGCCGCGGGCAGGGCTCAAACCTGGGCACGTCTGCTTAGGAATCTAGTTCTCTAACCACTGAGCCACCCTTCCGCACATTATGCTATACGTAAATTTCAGTTATATGCTAACAAATGTAACTTGGTTAGTCTATATTTCTTTAAGTGGAGCTCATATGGCATTCATTTGGACCCAAATTTTCAACTTACCATCCCAAATCTGTCATTATTGAACAGACACCACACTACAAGGAGAAGTGTTACTGAAATGAACATTTATATAATTAAACAAACATTGGTTGCACGAGCGCTGATAAAAATTATTGTAATCAAGGTTGCACTCTTGATATAAGCATATGTAAGTAATTAATGGTTCAGTTGCTTATATCAAGATCGCAACCTTGATTATAATAATTATTATCACCGCCCGCGCAACCAATGTTCTTTAAAATAAATGAATTATCTTTGCTATCTCATACTTTACTTAGTTTATACCAACAATGTACAGATAATGAAACTTTGTTTACATCAAACACGCAGCCTTAATTGAAATAATTTCCATCACCTTCCACGTATTGAATTATTGCTTAATAGCATATACAACCTTTGCCATGTCGTTTGAAACAAAGGCGTATTTAAACGAACATTGGTTGCGCGGGTGGTGACAACAATTATTATAATCAAGGTTGCGGTCTTGATATAAAAACTTGATCCATTAATTACTTATATATGTCAGTATAAACTAAGAATTGTATATTGTAGAAAAGGCAATTCATCCAGTAGACCGGTTTCACCCTTATTGGGAATTCATCATGTACTGGCCAGAATTTGCCGCGGACAGTGCTCGAACCTGGGCGCGCCTGCTTCGGAATCTGGTGCTCTAACCACTGGCCACCCTGTTGCACACTACAAGCAGTTTTCAGTTATATACTAAATAATGTTTCGATTCCTGTCCGCGGCAAATTCTGGCCAGTACTTGATGAGTTCCCAATAAGGACGAAACCGGTCTACTGGATGAATAGCCTTTTCTACACTATACAATTCTTAGTTTATATTGACATATGTAAGTAATTAAAGGCGTATTTGCACGTTCATTCTTCATGCCAACCGTTTTGATCTACGCCAAAATAACTTACGCCACAGGCTTAGCTATACAAATCGTTGGTGTCCGGTCTCTGCATAGCAAGTGAAAATTGGTTTCGCGAGCAGTGATAACAATTATTTTAATCAAGGTCGCGAACTTCATATAAACACCTGACCCATTATGTATATACATTTGTCAGCCTAAACTAAGCATTGCATAGTGTAGAAAAAGTAATTCATCAAGAAGACCAGTTTCGTCCTTATTGAGAACTCATCACGTACTATCCAGAAATTGCCGTGGACATGACACGAATCTTGGCAATTTTTCTATTATAAAATATTTGCATTTACTGATCACTTATTGTTAGTCGGAATTGACCTGAAAAAGATTTGAATTTAGGAGCATTTTGTTTAGAATAAAACTGCTCTAATACGCTTCCGTGGTCACGAATTGCTCGCAATGTTCAGTTTTATACCAACGTACGCTTTGATTATTTATTCGCCTGTGTATATGTTGTTTGTATAAACTGAACATTGCATATGATAGTGAATGTAATTCGTCAACTGAACATAATTTTGTATATCACACAAAATTGTGCTCTAAGAGCGTCTCCTCCGGCGTTAAACATAATTTTCGAGTCTCTGAAAAATATGCCGCCGATTCAAATTCAGAACAAGACATTTTGTATTTATGAGTACGAATCAAGCTTAAAACCTGCCTCGTTGTTTTATTTCATTATCATCTTCTTTGCTTGATCATTATGGGTAATACATTTATTTCCAGCAATTCTACTTTAATTAAGTAGCATCTCTAAAGCTGATATGGTGTCTGTTCTATAATGGACGTCCTCAGTTAACCAGGTGGAGCTCTAGATCTAAAGCGATGCAAAATGTAATCTACCTAGAGGAAAGATTGACTTAAGCCTTAATTTGGCATATAAAGTAAAAGTGCATGCAATACGAGACTTACGTAACAAAGTAAATGAGCTGCAATGCTCTAAAGAAAATACATCTTGTTTCGAACCCTAGGCAAGGCAATTGTTGAAACTACCTGAAAATTTTTCAATGATTAAAGAACAGTTCCACTTGAAGAATCGTTTATCTACTCTATACAATGCCTAGTTTACTCTGAAAAAATATTGTTAATCAAATCCTGTCACACTAATTTAATTCATTATCACTTCCGTAAGTGAAATTTTATCTTTATTCAATGACAAATGAGGGCTGATCGGTTGGGAATTTAGGGGCAAATTGATGCCAAATAGGATCACTCATAAGGAAGGATTATCTGCTATGATTTGGTTGCAAAGTAGATGACCAACAAGGATCGAATCCAAATGTGTCCAGATCGGGCATATATACTCATATATATATATATATATATATATATACATTATTATGTCATTACTTCGAATATTACACAGTATATTTATAATTATGAAGAACAAACAAATTAATAACGAAGTTGATAATGGCCATTTAATTCGAGATTACTAAACTTCACAAAGATTATAAAGTGAAGTTTAGTAATCTCGAAATAAATGGCCATTATCTTCTTCGTTATTAATGTGTATTGTCTTCCTAATTAGAAATATATATATATCATCTGTATAAACTAAATATTGCAAAATTTTGCTAAAGCAATTCATCAAATAAACTGGTTTGTCCTAATTGGCATAATCCAACTACTTGCTAGAACTAAAGTGGTCGGTTTTCGAAATGAGCACATTTGCTTCCGACGCTGCAACTCCTTCTCTGCGTTATCTAAATTACGCATTAAATGTCGCTTTAAGTTATCTTCCGCTTCATGATTTCTAACTAATCATACTATAATTCAATGTTACTTTTCAATGTGACATTGTGTCTAATCAATAGTAACTGATCGTTGGTGTAGACTAGTAACATAAGTCTAAATATGATGTTAAGTCGGCTGCTTCTAGATAAAAGACAGACCTAAGAAGCATCAGTTGGAACATAGCAGAAAATTGCTATTTATGCGCTGTTTGTGTGGTGCTCTAGATGAGTTGCAAGACACCGAAGCAATTACGTCCCGATTCGAGTCCCGGGCACGGAAATTCTGGCAAGTATTTGATGACGGCTTAATAATGACGGAATTGGTCTACTTGACAAATTAACTTTGCAATCTTATACAATATTTTTTTATACTGATAAAATAAATATAATAAACTTCTATTAATAAACTTTATTTCTATATATATATATATATATATATATATATATATATATATCCTTCTATATATATATATATATATATATATATATATATACTCTTTATATATATATATATATACTTCTTTATGTCGGGCTTTTATAAAGTAATAGTTCGCCAGAATGATGGATAAATAGAAAAAATCCTTCGTTTATTAAATATTAGCCTTGTTGGTTTCTATCGGTGTTTCCTGAAGTTCATTTTATCTTTTTTTTTATCCCAGCGTTACAAATGTAAGCGTGCGAGAATTTAGGCGGTATTTTTTTGTTCTTCAAATGATTGACAAATGTCAAGTTTGCTAAAGTAAAACAAAAACAAAACAACTCTATTACAATGTGCATATCAGACCAGTCAATTTTCTCACAAACGCTTTTGTTCCATTATAATTTGTGCTATGTTCAGTTAACATGCTGTTTGCGTCATTTGAGCTTTCATTTTTTATATTGGCTATTCAAAATGTCTTTGTGCTAAAAAAATTTTTGCAACAGGAGGTAAAGTCTACTATAAATATTATGACACAGCTAGCGCAACTATGTTTTAAATGTTTATGTATATGAAATTTCATTATGAACAAATTGTTAGAAACACGAGTAAATGTAATGTGTGGATATTCACAACTATACTGCTTATATATTCTCGATCGCGGAGATTACAGAAGCATGCGCCTGTGTATTAGGAATTGCGTAAGTCATAACAAATTTCACGAAACCGGTAAAGGTGGATATACCACTGCCAGAACGAACAACCTCTGTACTTATGAGAATTTAAAGGCGTTATGTAACTATCTTTGGGTAGGTCGTTCGTTTTTCACCAATTTACGAGTATAATTTTGAAAAAGATGGTTACAAGGTGATTGATTCATTGGCCAAAGAAATCACCCGATAACTGCCTGATTGACAATCTTTATAAATAATTAATAAATGACTATTTAAAAGGATGAAAAATTGCGAAACGAAACTAATCCAAATAACCTAATCTGTGTTTTGACTTCCGTAGGATGATTTCTAGTTGTTTTGCTCATTGGAAATATTTTAGCTGTAATTTTCCGCGGCTATATTCAGTCCACATTGCATCACACGTTAAAAAAATATAATGAAGAAAGTGGGATATTTTTTCTAGCCATATTGTTAATACTTCTGACTAACATTTCACTAGATAGGTCGTGTTATGTATGTGTGTGTATGTCAATTTCTATTATGTTCATTCAACTATAATTAAAAAAACGTTGCTTGCGCGAGCGGTGATAACATTTACTATTATCAATTTTGCGATCTTGATATAAACACCTGATCCATTAATTACTTACATATGTCAATATAAACTAAGAATTGTAAAGTGTAGAAAAGGCAATTCATCCAATAGACCGGTTTCGTCCTTATTTTGTAACTCATCATGCACTGGCCAGAATTTGCCGCGTACAGGGTTCGAACCTGGGCACATCAGCCCCGCAATCTGGTGCTCTAACAACTGAGCCATACTGCGACGTCACACATTTTTCAGTCATATACTAACAAATGTAAATTAGTTATTCTTTTTTCTTTTAGGTGAAGGTCATATGGTATCCATTTAGACCCAAAGTTCCAACTAACCATTCACAATCTGTCATTACTGAACAGACACCACACTACGCAGGGACGCGGTATTGAAATATATATTTTTATAATTTAACAGTTAGATACTCTCTGTTGATATGAAATAATATATATGCAATAGTGTATTAAGTATTACTCACCTAGTAGAAAATTAGTTCAAATATGACCAGAAGGACAAACCTACTACTGAGTCGCCAATAAGCAAGAAACGAATATGCACGTGAGGCTACACCTTCTGATCAGGCTGAATTTGATTTATTATTCTGGTCATATTTGAACCAATTTGTTACTAGTTGCGCTACACCTAATACACATTTGCACTCCAGTTGTACTTAGGATTGGTTTTTTCAATAACAGCTGTTAATTAAATCAAGGTTGCGAATTTTATATCAACACCTCTCCTATTGGGTGCATAAATTTGTCAGTATAAACTAAGAAATGTATAATTTTGTAAGGGTAATTCATCCAGTACACCGAATTCGCTCTTTATGTCAAGTCATCACTTACTGTCCAGAATTTTCCGTTAACAGGTCTCGAATCTGGGCACGTCTGCTTCGGCATCTGGTGCCCTAACCAATGCGTCATCATACCATGCTTAGTTTATACTGACAAATGTATGCACATAAGGAGACATTTGTTTATATCAAGATCGCAACCCTGATTAAAGTAATTGCTAGTAGATCTGATTGTTAAAATAAATAAACACCGCTCAATGTTGCCATTTAACTTATCAATTAGTGAATGCGCAGCTTCGATGAGCTAAATTGGATAACTTGCATAATTGAAGCGAAATCTGTGTATAATTTTTGCAACCGGATACTAAAAATACTATCTGATTTGGAATATAGTACCCGCTCGTGTTGGTGAGTCGCTAGTAAGCACGAAACGCATGGATACATGAAATAAATCTTTTTATTCAAGGTTATTATAGCAATTTCATCTATTTATATTTCAGCTAACGTAGTCAACTAAACAAACTTTGGTTGATTATAGTAATACTTAGTCAGTTACCTTTTTGAAAGTAAAGTTTCGAATAAAATCAATTTTGCATTCTTCTCACAATGGAAATTTTCATCTTTGTTCGCTCACTCAATATCACCTGTCTCCGTCTAAATATGAATTGCTACAGAATAAATTTATAGAAAGAAGAAGTCTGCAGGTGCAAAAATAACCTACCTGCATGTTACAAAAGTTTCAAAGTCATTATTTACCTCTACCGTCCATCATCTTTGTTCTACAAAATTCAGTTATGTCGACTAGGTCACAATCTTACTGATGAGTACAAATAAGAATATAAAAGCACTTCAGGCTTCTTTCTAAGTCAACCTCGTTTATCAGGATGAACTTTATACATTAGTAACAGTAGTACTATATATACATATATATATATATATATATATATATATATATATATATACCTATATATATATATATATAGTACCAATGTTACTAATGTATATATATATATATATATATATATATATATATATATATATATATATATATAATGTCCATTCCTTTTTAATTTAACACAGTATTCTTATAATTAGGAAAACACAAATAACAAAGTGGATAAAGGCCATTTATTTCGTGAATACTAATCATCTCTTATATAATCATACATATTTATACATTTTTGGGTTTCAGTGAGATTTATGCCCCAGTACGAAAAAGCAATTGATAAGCAGAATCCAGCAACATTTGCCACAGAAATTGATTAATAAAGGCTTGGCACCGTCAGGAAAATCAGCTATTTCCGATCATATATTGGCAACGGGGCACACTGTCAATTCGACCAATTTCACAATTCTACATAAAGCAAAATCAGAAAAATTATTATTTATCTATGAAGCCCTTTACATAAAGCAACAAGCACCTGACCTTAATATTCAAAAGTTTCATCAGCATGATATTCTTATCGACTGGCCAAGAATAACAAAATTCAACAACAATCTACTAGTATCCAACCAAGAACAAAGAGGCCCTCGACTAGAATCAACAAACATACGATCGGATTGGCAACAAACTGAAGTGGAAATAACAGAGACGCATACGATGACAGAAGTCTCCAAACAATGTGAGCGTCTAACACTGCAATCCACACTGGCGTTGTTACCACGTGAAAACGACAACTTTGCGCAACGAGGTGAAACGATCAACTACACTGGGAAAAATAGCACTTGTATATATAACAGTGAACAATGCGCACAAATGGTTGATTCTCAAGCTATCAAAACAATAATGACCAGATCTCAGACATTACTTTGCAATACTGCGAGAATGACCTTTACATGCAAACACGCATACACACAAACACAAACGCATACACACTCACCAACTAGACAAAACAAGAAACAGCAGTAAAAACGAGTCAGATTTGTTACCACTAGCATAATCAATTGAAAACCAAAAATGTATAAATATGTATGATTGTATAAGAGATGATTAGTATTCACGAAATAAATGGCCTTTATCCACTTTGTTATTTGTGTTTTCCTAATTTTATATATATATATATGAATAAATAATATATATATATATATATATATATATATATATATATATATATACATGAAAACAACCATTATTACATAGAATAAAATATATTAATAAATCTTATTTCTACCAGTATCTACAGCCATTGTTCTGGATTCGTTAGTATATTCGTTCATCCAATCCCAACTGTACATTTGTCGTAACCAATCCCCTCTTCGTTATGTCAGTCTTTGTTTTGCGCAAATTTAGACAAAGACTGACATAACGAAGAGAGGGATTGGTTACGACAAATGTACAGTTGGGATTGGATGAACGAATATACTAACGAATCCAGAACAATGGCTGTAGATACTGGTAGAAATAAGATTTATTAATAAATGTTATTCCATGTAATAAAGGTTGTTTTCGTTTTTTAAGGAATGGTGAAACTGGTATCGATATATATATATATATATATATAAATATATATATATATATAAATATATATATATATATATATATATATATATATGTCAGTACAGCGAACATAATGTCATGAAATACATAAATATTGAAATTCAGTTTGCGAGCTTGAATTAAATACGAATCCCATTGTACTTGACCAGTCGTCGAAAAAAATAGCAAAACTACCGTCAGTCAATAATTGTTTCCACTACGTGTGCAATCATATTATACAACACATAGTTTGTTCCAATCGTAAAGCGCGATAACAAAGAATTTATTTTCATAAACATAATCCATTAGGCTCATGTTTTTGGTTTATATATATATATATATATATATATATATATATATATATATATATATATATTTATTTATTGTTATTTATTTATTTATTTATTTATTTATTTATTTATTTATTTATTTATTTATTTATTTATTTTATTTATTTGTTTATTTATTTATTTATTTATTTGTTTATTTATTTATTTATTTTATTTATTTATTTATTTATTTATTTATTTATTTATTTATTTATTTATTTATTTAATCAATTCCATTGTGCGATCAAACACTCATAGCAAATGCATGGGGAAATTTTTTATTGGAAATATAGAAATATAAAACCTTCTTGTATTATTACCTGACAGGCCCAAATTTAGCATAATGGTAGTAACCGCGGGCACATAGTTTCTAACATCATTTATCCCTACGGATGTATAGACGAAACAAATTACCGATGACGACTGAAGTTCCATTTGACTATTTTCGAAACAATTATCGTTCTATTATACCATGCTCTGCCTCCACAGCCGAAGTATTCCAATTGACATAAGTAAACACAGTTCACTTGGCGATTTGAGCTATAAACAGTAGAAAACTTATATTTTCTTATTTGCGACAGCCTAGCACTTTTACATTTGTTTATTAGGCAAGAACTAATAAATTTTTAAATATGCCATCAGCAGAATAAGCAAATGTTAGCATGAATAGAAGGTATAGTCTCCATAATTTCGCGCATTTCTTGATTACTAGCAACCCCTCAGTGGGATCCGGTGTTGCATTCCATATCCATTATATTGTAAGTCGATTAATTTGGACCACAAGAAAGATGCATTCTCAGAATACACAAAGCTAGGGCGTGTGTTGTGTTTCGTGTCGCGCCTATTTTTTATCACATGTGCTACTTCGTAATACCATTATTCGTTAAATTTATTTTATCCACAAAAGTTAGCCATTAGCTGTTTAATCGGACTCTCAATGTAATAAAACGAATTATTACCCGTTTTTTTCAAATTTTCTTTGCATATTTAACACGAGGTCAATCGTATGGGAAAAAATAAATGGGCAATAATAACTGATTTTTAACCGAAAGATTATTTCCTACAGACAATATCAGAGAATACAAAGTTGCTGAAATAACAATTGGTATCAAAATTTTGCGGTGAAGGAAAATGAAACCAACGTTCAAGCCACGCATATTAGTCAAGATGTTATTCGTCACTACTTAGGTGAACACAACGTAATAAAGAAGAAAATATTGTACACATTTACGTTCTTCCATCGTATGGTTGTTATAAAATAGAATATAAAATATTCGCATATTTTGTTGTTTCCAAACACTCTTTATTCATGTTCAGCTATGGTCGTAAACATGGAATGTTTGATGAGTCTATGCATTTGCTTGTGCAAAAATTGTAAATTAGACAGTGTAAACACACAGTCGAAATTTTGTAAAGAAGAAAAATGGAAGCGAATACTCTTGTGGTCGAGCTATCGAGAACAGTGAAACCCATTTAATTATTTGAATCAAATTTGCGAGCTTCGAGTCAACACCAATCCCATTGAATTTAACCAGTAGTCGAACATCATAGCAAAACTACCGTCAGTCATTTGTTCAACGATTTGTTAAATTCAATGGAATTGGTGTTTACCTCTAGCTCGCAAATTTGATTCTAAGAATTGTTACCATCTACCGCGGAATAAATCATTGATTAACTGTATTACCCATGTACATGTGACGAAAGCTGCATAAATTTTATGTTCGTTACTTCATAAAAATTGTGCAGCCGACATTTCCAGTCCAGTATAATTTATGCGAGACTACTAGAGGTGAGAACCGCATATCTAATTTTCCTTTACATATACATGCAATTCGGGTTGATCCACGCTAGTCAGTGTGTCGTCATACTCTGAAGATTATCATAGAGGTCGAAACACGTCAGTAAGTGTGACTGACGGTAGTTGTGTTATCTAGTTCGTCGATGAATTAATTGCAATGGAATTGGTGTTTGATTCAAGCTGGCAAACCTGATTTTAAAAAACGTAATACATTTGTGCCATAATATATATATCGCGCGAACGTTGTAAATACTTTCAATTCAATTTCATATTTTTATTCGTTAAATAATATTTGTTGTATATATTTAGCCATTCGTCGAACAACTACCGTTATTCACATGTACTGGCGCCGAGTAGAAGGAATTCATTAAATTTCCATTAAGTAACTGAAGTCCAAAAAGCTTCCCAGTTCGATATTACAGCATTATTTGATTTTTCTAACAGAACATAGCGCGGGTAACGTGTGAAACTACAAAGTAATGCTTGAATTAACATACTAATTTTTGTGTCATAAAACACATACATCCATTTTGTTCTGTATTCCTTATTTATGTATTCATTAGTTTGTCTATATGGACTCGGTTGCTAGTGGACTATGAGGTAGTATAAACACCTAAATTAATCGATAGTACCTATCTTATTATTGTATAAAATACTTTCCAAATGGGAAACTCATCAGTCAAATTAGGTCACACGCCCCATGCAGACTATATTTTTGGGGTTAATCCACGTGAGAAAAAATAAAGGTAAAATCGTTGAACATTTATTGCCTGTTTACATACATGTAAGCATAATGTATCAATTTAACATATTGAGCAACATAAGCTAAAATTGATTGCAGTATCATATATATAGCCATATGTTTCGATACATTGAAATACCCAGCTTAGCTGCCTTTTTCACATCACCACGCTTAAATGAAATATCTTCTTCGCCTAATTGATGATTAATTATGTAAATTTGAGTTTGTTTCACTTAATTAGAAAGGATAGTGGCAGATAAATATTTATTTTTTGTAAACACCACTTTTAGGACAAAGTCGAAGATTAATTTTGCATGCATAAAAATGTATGTATTCTCGGTTGCAAAGACGAAGTTTGTAAACGTCTTTTGTTCCGTGGTATTTGACCAGCACTATAGTATGTGTGGGGCACGTTATCAGCTCCTGGTAATGGATATTCATGAAGCACACCATAAATGCGCCATTTGGATTACACATTTTGTATGTGCTATACATGTTATATCCTACTTGTAACTAGGAATGTCCTTCCAAATGAAACATAAGTACCTTTTTAGATTCATCTCTTCTTTTCGATGGGCATTTTACAGCTATTGGTTTTGAGAAGCACAAAATCACTTTCAGTTATTTAAAAGGTTTTTCGGCTTTAACCTGTTGTATTTAAATTGCGTTGTGGGTCTTTATTTTTTTTTATACACATGATAAAATACCTCCTGAAGAAGAAAATAAACATACAAATTTGGCGACTATTTTCATAAAATGCGTTGTTGACTTTTAATAAATATTTACGTTCGAAACTAAAACATTTCCCGAATCCAGAACATACAAGCCGATTATTGATGTTGTGATGAGCAAAAGTCATTCTGGGTTAATTTAAGTGAGGATTTTTATGCAGCAATAATCAATAATATTTCCCTTCATTTCGACAGGCATTTGTGCCTGCTTTTTTTACATAAGTAAATGAGCAAATAACTTTCAAAATTCACAGCGGTAACAGCTCATATTTTGAAAATTGGTATAATTTATCCAAAAATGGCAACACGCAATAGGAAAAGTTTTAACTTTAAGGAATAATTTTTTTCTCATCACGTTATCAGAGTAGAAACAAGTTACGTTTGCAAACATATTATCTATGTATAAAAATTGCGATTTTTATACCGTTTGCCGTGGTAAATAATACGTTATTAGTGTTTATTCAATGCCTCAAACCCTGGAAGAATTACGCAATCATTGTTCATACAAGTTGGAGCTGAATTTTCGTAAGTCAAGTATGCGGACCTTCTGTAAACGCACCCTTCTTGAACTAGTCGTAAAATAGAAAACTCTCGTCAGTTTCAATAATTATGCGCTTTTTGAACCACCTTCAGATACCTCAAAGCAGAATTATTACTAAATGTTTCGTAACTCTTCGATACAATTTAGTCTTAGTTTTATCCTATGCACTATACTTGATAAAAATGTTAATTATAAAAGGTACAGGCGCTCACGAACAGAACACTTTTGCAGCTTTCAACGCAGGTTCAAAATTAAACTAGTTCGAAAACTGACATTACAACGCTGACCTAATTTCCAAAACAAATTTTGATGCGCAATTTATCCTACATAAAAACAATTATTTTCGAAGGAATTTTAATACCACGAATTAGGGGCATTAAAGGCAACTATAAAGGAAAACGAGTATCCCGAACATCAACACAAATAACAACGAAGGAACTTCGTATAGCCACACCCCATTAAAGGAAAATGTATGTTAATTTACTTGTTAAAGGGAACTCATCGTAAAAAAACATATTTACTGGAAGAAATAAGAAGGCAGTTTCATCTCGTTTGCCTAATTCAAAACTGATGCTGTTATGTGCAACCAAACACCTACTAGAACAGTCTTTCATTGTTGATTTCTACAAGTACCACAGCTGCTCTGTGAGCTATGTAGGCAGAAATGGCCAAATACCATAGAAGCGAATCAAAGGCCACGTTTGACTGAACATAATTGCAAAAGTAGAGGAATTTTCCACAATATCCGATAATATTATTTAAATCAAGTTTGCTAAATTGAGATTCACACTAAATGCACTGTATACACAGTATACACAACCAACGGTCAGTAACAGAAAACGAAGTGTTTTTAACATGTATAATCTTCATTAGGGTTCGATGGCAAATTGGCTATCGAGAATCAAGCCGCAACACTGTTGTAAAGTATGGAAAATCATATATGTGGCACTCACCGCTAGTAGACCTGTATACATGAACTTGACGGCAGTTCTTCTATGTTGTACGACTGGTTAGATTCACTGTGTTTGGTTTTTATCTCAATCTCGCAAACATGGTTTTTATTTATTTTATCACCACACACGCTGTTAATACATTCTTATTTGTATAGCATATATGCGTGTGTCTAAAGCTGTAAAAATTTTGTTCTCATGACTGCAGAAAAATTTCAAAACAAGTAAAATTTAGACCACACTAAAAGGGTTAAGCCGCGTATCTGCTGCTCCATGCCTCACAAATGCATTTCCGTATGATTCTCATTAGTCAGTTTGCCATCGGGATCTCTTAATCGTCATTTAGGATCGAAATCCATCGTTTATTGTGACTGGCGATAGTTTTGCTATAATGTGTGGTTGAATAGATATAATGGTATTAGTTTCTACCTGCAGCAAGAAAACGTTATTTCAAAGATATGTGCCATGACTATGCTCAGAGAATTTATATGTTCATATGCACAGAACATTATTTTCAGTTTGCCAGTCTTGTTTTTAGCATGAATAGTGTTTATACTCCTTTTATTTTTGTATGTACAGAATACTATTTTTAATTTATTGATGTTCGTAATGCTATAATAATAATGTTGCTCATTTTAGTATATTAGGTAATTTTTCTAGAACTGTCTTTTAGTCTGTTTAAATTATTGTTTGCATCATAAAAAAGTGGTTATCATCGTAAAATAGGATTAGCACTCAAAAGAGTATTTGATTATAAAAGGATTATATTTTCAATATATGATGGTTTGTGTTATCATATGAATTGGCGTTCTTGCTGTGTTCATGGAGTAGATCAATTGGCTGATCAATTTGCGGCGATACAAATTGGCGCTCGAAGATTGGCTAGTTTGCCGC
Source organism: Eudiplozoon nipponicum (assembly GCA_029291075.1). Classification (NCBI taxonomy): domain Eukaryota; kingdom Metazoa; phylum Platyhelminthes; class Monogenea; order Mazocraeidea; family Diplozoidae; genus Eudiplozoon; species Eudiplozoon nipponicum. The sequence continues at coordinate 161,073 of JAQBSW010000197.1, forward strand.
AAAACAGATAGCTGTCACAATCTGCATAACTATTGATTGTTTATTAAGATCACAGTTCAAACCAGCAGATTTTACGGTATTTTTCGAAGCAAGAATCTAAAGTAGTCTCGCAATTATGAAGTTTTAAGATGTAACATTCTTCATTTTCAACTAAATCAGCAGAAACATTTTTAAATAATTTAATCTAAGCATACGAGACATCATTGACATCCAGGCTGGAACTGAATTTTTTAAACAATTTACCACAAGGCACTACTCCACAGGTATCCAATACACAAGGTCTAGGCAGCCTAATCATCTCAAAGCAACACATAGATAAACTTTGCAAAACTACAATCACATAAAACTACACGACTTGCTACACCTGGCAAAGGATCAGTAGACGTTTTACTTTAAGCCGACGCTTATAGACAAAAAACGGAAAGATGATTCAACAAATTTTCTGAAAAAGATAGAAAAACACATTTTATATACAACGACTAATTAAGAAATCGGAGTATGACTAAAAAAGGCGAAACCTTTCGGAACAAACCCCGCTAGATTGTACGGCATACCATAACTCATAAAACCTTGATAATCTCAGGAGCTCCACCAATGTCGCCCATTATATCACTTATCAATGCAGCGCAACATAAACCAGCGAAGTTTCTCTGCAATCTACTTCAACAATCGTGAAATATCATAAACACAAACACCATAAATAACTCTTTCGAGCTAGAATATGAACTGAAAGAAAAACATATGCTAAAAAACAGAACGGTCTCGCTGGACATCTCATCCATATTTACGAAAATGCCACCGGAATAAACAACGGTGATCTTGTGTGACCTGATTAAGAATAAGATTCAAGCTTTTCCTATATTCACCATTGATCTCAAATACCTCATAATAGCATGTAAAAACACGTGCAATTTACATTTGATGGAAAATCTTACCCCAAGATCAGTGGTGTATGTATGTGAAGCTGCAGTGAACCTCTCTGGCAGATGTCTACATGCACCATCTTGGAAAAACGAGTACGAATCACACTAACAAACAACAACCTACCAGCACCCTGGCAAGCTCGAACACACACTAGACTAGCCTCAAAAATAATCGATCCGATTGGCAACTAACTGACGTAGAGAAAACAGCTTCACAATCGTGAACACAGCCATTGTAAAAATTGACAGGAATTGTGTATTTGGTGTTGCACACCTAGTAACAAATTACTTCATATGTATCCAGAAGGAAAATCCAAGGACAGCATGAACGAAACGGATAATCTCGTGCACTTTCGTTTCGTGCTTCATGTCGACTTATCAGCTTGAATCGGTATTAGGTCCTTACCCGAAATATATTTCGGTGAGGAATATTAAGAAATGGGAAATTGTAAACTTTCAATTGTGAAGCAAACTTCATATAAAGTCGTCGGCAATGCGACTGAAAGCCAACTTATATATATATATATATATATATATATATATATATATATATATATAGATATATAGATATCTAAAGTATTCAAACCTGTAAAGTGTTCCAACATTATGGTTATTGTATCAGCACTTGATACCAACATTATAGTTGTCAAAAAGGAAGATGGCACTAACACTATTGTTGCCGAGTTGGTACATGGTACAAACACAATGGTTTTCAATGCATGTCAAAGTTCACCAACTTTGAGAATTACGACTATGTCTGAACAACTGTTACTCCGAAAATCCATACACCCTGGTCTTATTCGATATCAGTTATCAAATTTCGCAGTATTCATGAAATCATTCAATTAAATATATAATTGTTAGATACAGTTTGTTGCAGAGAACTAATATGTATTTAATATTGTTTATTAGCTATTGCTTACCTAGTAACAAATTTGTTCAAATATGACCAGAAGGAAAATCTAAAGGCAGCATGAACGTAACGTATAATCTCGTGTATATTTGTTTTGTGCTTTCTGACGTTTCATAATTAGGAGCTGGTATTACGCCTTATACCCACTATATATTGATGTGAATAACTTGGGAATATAGGTCGGTAAAATCTCCTATATAAATGTGTAAATTTGCAGTAGTTATGATAACTTCGTATAATGTCTTCGACAATGCGACTTCAAAGACAACTAACTATATATAATATATACACCAAGCCAGAAAAGGGTGACAACACTATGGCTATTGTGTCCGTATCTGATACTAACACTCTGGTCGCCGAAAAGGTACATGGTACCTACACTATGCTTTCCGAGTCGGTACACGGTACCAACACAATTCATTTTAATGTATGCTAAAGTTCACCATATTTGAGAATTACAACTATTTGAACTATTGGAACATCTGATAGTCCAACAAATCCTTACAATCTGGCCTTGATCGTTACCTGTTATCACATTTCACGTTAATCATTGTATCATTCAAATAAATGTGTAACAAGTATGTATTAGGTTTTGCGAACCTAGTAACAAATTAGTTCACTTGTGACCAGAAGGATAAACCAAAGGCAGCATGAACGGAAAGTATAATCTCATGCACATTCGTTTCGTGCTTACTGGCGACTCATCAGTAGGAGCCGGTATTACGCCCTTTAACCACTATATATTTGGTAGAAGAATGTGGAATAATAGGACCGTCCTATGTTATTCCACATTTTTCTACCAAATATATAGTGGTTAAAGGGCGTAATACCGGCTCCTACTGATGAGTCGCCAGTAAGCACGAAACGAATGTGCATGAGATTATACTTTCCGTTCATGCTGCCTTTGGTTTATCCTTCTGGTCACAAGTGAACTAATTTGTTACTAGGTACGCAAAACCTAATACATACTTGCATATATATTAGGTCTTTGCAACAAACAGTATTTAAATGTGTAACAGTTAGATGCTCTTTGTGTCGGAGAAAGTAATTGCAAAACAATATGAATATCAACAATGCAATACGCACACCGTGCGTTGTTACCAAGGTAACAGAATGAAACTGAAGAACAAGGAAAAACGAAAGTCGGCATACGGGGTAAAAACATCCATACACTAACAGCGAACAAAGCGAACACTTGGTCAAAACTCAATCCATAAATACCATTATGACCATATATCAAGCATTATTAGTTAATACAATGAGTATTACTCCGAAAAGCACATTTACAAATCACCACATATAATAAATAGATGTACAAAAGGAAATCAGACTAGTTTCCACCCACCCAAACAAATGTGCATTGTCTTAGAATATTACACAATTTATTTTTATTAGGAAGAAAAAACAGATTTAATAACGAAGGAGATAATGGACGTTTTATTTCGAAAAAACTCAGCAAGGCTTTACAATCTTTCACTAGAGATATATATATATAGAGATATATATATATATATATATATATATATATATATATAGGTAGATATAGATATAGATATATAGATATATATAGCTAAATATCTATCTGAAATAAAACGTCCATTATCTCCTTCGTTATTAAATGTGTTTTTCTTCCTAATAAAAAATAAATTGTGTAATATCCTAAGACAATGTGTACATAATATAAGTCTTCGTGAAATGCGCACACGTATTAGTCCTTTCCCGTTCCCTTTCCGTTCATGTATAAGATGTGTAACTATCCAAATTATTAACCTGCGAGTTTTAAAATTTTCTATACGAAGTGTTACATGTAGTAATAGAGGTGAGTTCTTTATAAAAAATGGTGTATTTCTATATTGATTTCTATTCGACTTTATGAGAAACGCTTCAAGTAAGGTCAACAATTTCTCAGCGACGAGACTCCAACTGGGGCACATTTGCATTGGAGCTTGTGACTGCCCAATGCGTCACCTTGCTACACAATAGTTGCAATGTCCAATTATTTATCTAAATCAGTTTGCGATAAACTCCTGTCTCATTATATCCATACTGCCTGATGTATGCATATGATGGGACCCACATCTGCGGCAAAAATTCTGGACAGTTCTTGCAAAGTTTCTAGGTGTGCCAAGAATATTTATATAGGTAGGTGAGAGTATATATATATATATATATATATATATATATATTATAATGCTTAGTTTATAACGGCATTTGTGTACATAAAAAAGAGTTGCAACTTCGGTTTATACAGTTTGTATCACCGCTCGTGCAACCAACATATATTTACTTTAAATGTGTCGGTCAAATAATTATGCATTGCTTGCAAGTCTGGCGCTCAAAACTAATTAAATCAAGTTTTAATATTTTAAACAAAACTTGTTTCTTACCTATCAGTGCTTCTAATTGACGGTAATTTTACTTGAAACTGTTCCTCTTTTGCTTTCGCTTGGAGAACATTTAAGAAAATTTTCACCGCGAAGCAATTATATTACCTAAGGTAACACAAACTTGTTTTTCAGCGAGTCTATTTGAAATTGCCAATTTACTTGTGCGCATATACAACACAAACGCTTTTCATTTACTTTAGGAAAAAGCGCAATCGAACTTGGCCTCCTTCCTGCAGCCATTTGAAAACACGTTGTGGGTTCTCGTGGGTCTATCAGTGCACGTTGTTGCCCTTGTGCTTTACTTACTGGATCGTTTCTCCCCATTTGGTCGTTACAAATTGGCCAATCCCAAAGCCGCACTGAACAGTACATCGAAAACTTTGCTAAGCCAAAGTCTGCTGATGCCAAATTGCAACAATGGATGGGTAACACAACATCAGCGACACCAAGGCGACTCGAATAGCAATTTGAAATCAAAATCAGTGTTCAATCGCGCTCATGGGTGTAAAAAGTTTGATCAAAATACTGACACCTCGCAAATGGTGCTGATGTTGAGTCGTTCAGATTTGACTGATGATGCCGAGAAGTTTGAGAAGCAATCAACAGAAAAAGTGAAGATCGGTCGCGAAAGAAATTACCGAACACGGTCTAACGGTCAAATAGAATCGGTGCGACCAACTGAGAGTCTTCGGCGAGTCTCTCACGCAGTAGCAAGCAAATTTAAATTAAACAAATTGAAAAGCCACAGCAACGAACAGGACATTGGGACAACAACAATAAACGCTTCAAGTAAGAGCAATTTAAAAATTTATTTTGAAAATCGACATTTATTTAATTTCAGACATTTAGTAACAATGTCAGATCTGCTCTATTGCCACAGCTACCTTGCAATCCAACGAACCTTCATGTTTTTAATACAATTGCCTATATATCTGTCTTGCTACATATCGTAGTTTCTTTCGCACTTTTATTTTTTCTGTTTCAAGTTCTATCTTCGAACACACACTTTTTGATTAATCAGCATTTATATCTGACTGTATATTTGCATTTATATCTATGTATCCACAATTTATACCATTGATATCTTTTAACTAAATTTTGCTCTTCTTATAATATGCCAAAGCAATGGACGTTACAATAGTTAAATAGTTAAACCAGCTTCTAACAGTTTATCTTTCTATCTATTCAGGCATGTATAGTTAATTCTTTAGATTTATATTTTTCAATTATATTATTAGTGATGTATCTATTTTCTGCCCATCAATCAGTATTTTAACGAATTTATTGAACTGTATCAAATTATTTATATTAACTTATTTTTTAAATGTTGTTATTAATTAATTTTTTTTTATTCCTTTATTAATTAATTATCCATTTATTTATTAATTTTTTATGCTCCCATTTTAATTGAAATGTTTTTTATTAGATTTTCCCTAACAAATTACCTTTTTATCAATATATCTATAGAAATTGGCGTCTTTATATATATATATATATATATATATATATATAGATATAAATAATGGAAGTATAATGACTGACTTTTAATTATGTGATTTATTATTAACTAAACATAGCATAAGTTTGCGAAAGCAGTTCGTCAAACTAAATATTTCTTTTACAAACGGCATATTCCTTATCTTCCTTCACGCATATTTTTCCTTTCTATTGACTGGGCTTTTTTATTCCCACCTTCTTTTTGTTTTATTCACCATAGAATTAGATCTTAATTATTATTTTTTCTATAAGCTTATCGAAAACAAAAACAGGCTGACTCGGTTGTTGGAGCAACAGAACCCGAAGCAGACGGGCCCAGATTCGAGTCCTGTCCGCGTCAAATTCTGGACAGTACGTGATAAGTTACAAATAAGGCAGAAACCGGTCTACTGGATGAATTGCCTTTTCTACACTATACAATTCTTAGTTTATAATGATAAATGTATGTAAATAATAGGTTAGGTATTTGTATCAAGATCGCAACCTTAATTTAAGTAATTTTTATCACGGCCCTGCAGAACAATTGATCATTTAGTTTTCGAAAAAAATGCGTTTTTCTATTTTATGATTTCCTCTCCTTCGATGTTCGTCAATCTACGGGTTCTGGTATTTTGGAAACCCTTGGTCCATTTTCTCTATTTCAATTGATAATTTTCCATTGGGTTGTCTTAGTTGTACCAGTTTGCGCTGATAATCTATCCACCATAATGCGACTCAGTTTGTTGATGATGTCTGATATTGCTTATCTTGTTGGAAATAATACTTCTGTCGATTCATTTGGAGCTTCCACTGGTACAAATTGTTTAACTCCTACAAATAATGCTAATAGATTTTAGCCATGACGGAAACAAGAGAGCTGTAAAACTATTAGTAGTTGTAGGATCAACATTGTGAATAATAACAGTTTTATTAAAAATCCTTCAACAGATGTTTATAAATGTTAACAATATGAGCAGAATAGTTAATGAAATTATCCAGTAAACTGGAGTAGACGCCCTTTTGCGTGTAAGCACATATTGGTAGAATTGAAGTTATATCTTGCCAAACTTCTTCCTAATTGCACTGCCAAGTAATTTTTTAAGCAAATTAAAATCATAAGCAGTAAGAACCAAAACGACACGTCACTACGGACATTGTAGTATTATGACAGTATTTGTGTCGCAATTGTGTATTTCGCATGGCGAATTTATCAACAAATTTACTTATACAAGAAAAGAAGGTTGATCAAACCGTCACAGCGCTTCTTATTTAAATCAAATTTGTGAGCTTCATATAAAGATCAAACGCATTATATATACATTTGTAAGTATTAACTTAGCCTAATGTGTGGGTAGCAAGGGCACTTCATCCAATAGACTGGTTTCGACCTTATTGGGAACTCATCAAGTGTTGTTCAGCAAATTGCCGCAGAAGGGTTCAAATCAGGAAACATGTTGTGCGGAGTCTGGGACTCTGTCCATTGCACCACCCTGCCACACACAACATAAAAATTTCAATAATATTTTATCTTTATGTTCTTGGTAATTCGTTCATTGAAGTGGGGCCTAACAGCTGAATTTCCAACTAGTCATCTCCAATCTGTTATCATAGCCCTGACACTAAGCCAATTGGGGAAATTGTATTGAATTATGGACGCATCAGGTCTACTGGGGAAATTGCCTCTGCTAACTTATACAATGCTTAGTTGAGACTGACAAATTTTGACATAATTGAAATGTTGTTTATATAATTTATTTAAATAATTGTTCTCGGCACCCGTGCAACCGTTTATTGTTTAATTACATGTGTTTCTTGCCTAATAATTACTCCTCAATGGGTGCTGAGTTAATTCTCTGAGTCGGCTGTACGAAGAGTCGCTTCCGATTTGTTTAATCCTTCCTTCTACCACTAATTAGTTTCGTGTTTTGAATTACACCTAGTGGTTATTCTACCGTTGTTGCAAGTATAAAGTTTTCTCTTCAACATTCATTGAATTATAATTAGATTTTCGTACGTAATTCACAACCGTTGCTTCTATTTACTGAAGGATGTGCTCATTAGACTGAACATTACTTGAAATCTATCTAATTCAATCTTTCTGTATTTTATATCTGCAGGCTAAGGCTTCAGCAAATCATTGATTTTAAAATGTTGATTCGTATCTAATTCGTATAAATTGACTTGAAATTAAGAAGCATACTCAGGTAAGTATTCAACTTCCAAACATCTAATTTTACTTGTGGACCATTTGTAAATAATTTGACGTCCAGTAATATTTAATCAGCCAATGACTCGTTCTCGGTCGTATATTGAAGTATACGCAATTGATAATCACTTCGTATATGAGTGTTGTCATGTTTTTGTTCCAATTCGCCATTACCAATCATAATAGTTATTAAAATTTTAACTTCTACTTGTACCTTATTAGTAAGTTCTCTATTAAAATGCAATACCACTTACCCAGGTCACATGTTTTTAGTTCTCTAATGATAGTTTGGGGTTCCTAGTTCGAATTCAGCCCGAAAGGGTAGGCATATAGGCTCCACCTGAAGGAAAAAGGTACCAAATAAAATTATGCTATATTATTTAAAATTGTGATTAGTGTAAAGCAGGGTTACGCAGTGAAAATGCTCCAAGATTTGAAAGAAATGCACCCATTTCATGTTCTGTTTACAACGAAATTCTGGACAGTTCTTGACGAGTTTATAATAATGAAGAAATAGGTCTACTGGATTAATTTTCTATGCTATATTACACAATGCTTAGTTTGTACTGCTATGTATATATATATATATATATATATATATATATATATATATATATACGTGTGTATGTGTGTGTGTATTAAGATCGCCAACGCAGAATCAATGGATTTTTTAAATTCCATTAATCTTCATAAGTTTACGTGTTGTCTGTTGGTAAACTAGCTCTAAATAGATGCTACCTGGAGGAAAGGCTACCCAAAAAAACCTTAAACAGTGCATATTTTATACGGATTAATGTGCACAAATTGGGATTTGCAAATATATCAATCATGTAAACATGATTTAAATAAGGGATCTTATTTTATTTTGTGTGTTAGGCTATATTTTATAGTTGTAAATAAATATTATCATTTTAATCCAACAGACTCATCGCTTTTACATGATCTGCGTTTTGACTAACGCAGCTTTCACTGTTCCAGTAATTTTCTTTTACCAAGATATTTCGGCCCATCTTACCGTAGGCCTTCATCAGTTGCATCTCACGAAACAAATGAAGCAAGTATGTATTAGGTGTTGCGAACCTAGTGACAAATTAGTTCAGTGTGACCAGAAGCGATAAACCAAAGGAAGCATTAACGGAAAGTAGAATCTCATCACAGTTGTTTCGTGCTTACTGGCGACTCATCAGTAGGAGCCGGTATTACATGCCCTTTAACCACTATAATTTGGTCAGTTAATATGGAATAATAGGACGTGTGTACTCTCCTAGACGAATGTAGTGAACCTGTGATTAGTCAGACCAGCTATATACTATCATATATATAGTCATACTATATATGATATATCATACTATATATATATATATATATATATATATACCGATTCTGTCAAGATACTGACATATGGTTATTGTTGGTAACCGATAACATTATTATACCGAGAAGGTAATGGTACTAACACTGTAGTTACCGAGTCGGTACCTGATACCAACCTGATGGATATAAATTTATGCTAAAGTTCAACGAAATTGAGAATTACAACAATTTCCGAACACCTGTTACTCCAGTTAAACCATACACTCTGGCCTTTATCGATATCAGTTATCACATTTCGCGGTAAGCATGACATCATTCAATTCAATATATTACAGTTAAATACTGTTTGTTGCGAAGAACTAATATATATGCAAGTATGCATTAGGTGTTGCGAACCTAGTAACAAATTAGTTCAGTTGTGACCAGAAGGATAAACCACAAGCAGCATGAACGGAAAGTATAATCTCATGCACATTCGTTTCGTGCTTAATACTTTATATGATGTTACCTTCACTTCTATAGGTTGACACATTCGTCTAGGAGATTGTACAGTCCTATTATCCCGCATTCCTCACCCAAATATATAGTGGTTAAAGGACGTAATACCGGCTCCTAATGATGAGTCGTCAATAAGCACGAAACGAATGTGCATGAGATTATACTTACTGTTCATGCTGCCTTTGGTTTATCCTTCTGGTCACAACTGAACTAATTTGTTACTAGGTTCGCAAAACCTAATACATACTTGCATATACATTAGTTCTTCGCAATAAACAGTATTTAACTGTAATATATTGAATTGAATGATGTCATGCTTACCGCGAAATGTGATAACTGATATCGATGAAGGCCAGAGTGTATGGTTTAACTGGAGTAACAGGTGTTCAGGAAATTGTTGTAATTCTCAATTTGGGTGAACTTTAGCATAAATTTATATCCATCAGGTTGGTATCATGTACCGAATCGGAAACTATAGTGTTAGTATCCGGTACTCATCGATTTCAAAAAAGGTATCAGTTACTAACACAATAGCCATAGTGTTAGTATCCTTTACAGAATCGGTATATATATTATATAGTGTGAGTTAGCGTTGAAGTCGCATTGTCGTTGACTTTAGATGATGTTAGCTTCACTATTGCAGGTTCACACTTTCGTCTAGGAGATTGCACCGTCCTATTATTCCACATTCTTTGACCAAATTTATTTTGGTTAAAGGGCGTAATACCGGCTCCTACTGATGAGTCGCCAGTAAGCACGAAACGAATGTGCATGAGATTATACTTTCCGTTCATGCTGCCTGTGGTTTATCCTTCTGGTCACAACTGAACTAAATTGTTACTAGGTTTGCAACACCTAATACATACTTGACTATATATTAGTTCTTCGCAACAAACAGTATTTAAATGAAGCAAGTGTTTTATTTCCTCTAGTCATAATATTTATATACCTCAGACTGATCTTTCATTAGATATTCGCGTGTCACATGTGTGTGTGTCATTTTTCATAACCGTTGTTTTCATCTAACTAATTTAGACCAGAGTGGCTGAATAATAATTTATCAATTGCATGCAATAACTATTCGTTTATTTACACACTAAATATAAATGACGTAACACACACACACACATGTGACACGCGTATATCTAATGAAAGATCAGTCTGAGGTATATAAATATTATAACTAGAGGAAATAAAACACTTGCTTCATTTTCTTTAAATCAAGTTTGCGAGCTTGAAGTAAACACCAATTCCATTGTATTTAACCAGTCGTCGAACAACATAACAAAACTATCGCCAGCCGCAACGCACTGACGCGTTTCGACCTTCCTCGATCATCATCAGAGTACGACGACAAACTGACTATCGAGGATCAAACCGCATTGAATGTAGATGAAAATCAAATTTAGATATGCAGCTCTAACCTCTAGCAGTCTCGCATACATTGAACTTGACTGGAAATGTCGGCTGCACAATTTCTATACAGTCACGACCATAAACTGTTTGTAGCTTTCGCCACATATACATATATAAGCAATACAATTTAACAATAATTCTTTAAAGAATTTGTTACCACCACCCGCGCAAAGAATTATTGTTAAATTGTACTTGCTTCATTTGTTTCGTGAGATGCAACTGATGAAGGCCTACGGTAAGATGGGCCGAAATATCTGGATAAAAGAAAATTACTGGAACAATGAAAGCAGCGTTAGTCAAAACGCATATCAGGTAATTTCAATTAATCCAGGTGCGCAACAAGGCAGCTCCTTCAAGACTCATCGCTTGTCTTTTTTTCTGAAGGCCTCACTGAAATTTTAACCCGCGTCGCTTGATTCAAATTCCAGGTTGCCAACTACTACACCATAGAACCACATACAAATCTGTCTTTCTTTCTATTTTCTGAGATATTCGGCATTATAATTGGCTTTATTCTTCACGTCCTTCTGTGTTAAAATAATTGTTGCTATCTCTAAATCATATTCAACATTATTTTTATCTGAGAGAAATCGCGCTGATTTAACAGCCTCTTTAATTATCTTATTTCTGTGTGATGTCTAAATCCGAATATCCGTGCTAAAACAACGATTAATCATTGAATTTTATTTACTAAAGTTATACCATACGATGCTTTGCAGTTGAATTCAAATTATCTTCCGGATTTCTAACAACCTTTCCGATTCATGTGCTTAAGGTAGAACAATTTATTCATCGAGATTCTCTGGATGCATAATGGTTGGTGACATAGACATTATTTTGGTTCCCTCCAAAGTCATCTAAGTTTATGCTTCTCCAAATCACGATTCATTGTATTCACCAAATATAAACAAGACATAAAATAAGTCATGCGTACACACTTATTTAACGCACGTGTATCTAGAGAAAAGTCAGTAATTGTTATAATTCCTGTCAGTAGGTATAAATGCAGCAGTTCAAACTAACTTGTCCACATTTTTAATCAATTGTTAATATTTCAGGCTATGAATGGACTGCTCATAAATGCACATCAAATGAGTACCGGAAGTTTCAAATGAAAAATATGGACAGTGAATGAAGCAACTAGGATAAGGGAATATATCGCGCTTGTAAAGATTACCGACAATATGATTTTGGAGAGATGCTAACTTACTCCAAAATTGAAAATATACACGATTATGAGCACAGATTCTACAAAAGAAAATTATACACTGGCTTCGATGTAAATGGTGCTCCGTAACTCGGGGCAATTTAGACGCAATCGACAGTTGCCATGACAGCATAAACCAATGTTACATTTCTATACATGCTCCTTATCTTGTCCTCTAGAAACTCATCTGAAAGGGTCGGCCCTTCACCGCCAACCTTCTAAGAGCTTAGTAATAAAGTAGTTCAGTTGTGACTAGAAGGATAAACCAAAGACAGCATGAACGGAAAGTTTAACCTCATGCACATTCGTTTCGAGCTTACTAGTGACTCATCGGTAGAAGTCGGTATTACGCCCATTAACCACTATATATTTTGGTGAGGAATGTGAGATAATAGGACCGTACTATCTCCTAGACGAATATATTGAAATAAATTATGTCATGCTTACCGCGAAATGTGATAACTGATATCGATCAAGGTCAGAGTGTATGGATTTACTGGAGTCACAGGTTTTCAGAAATTGTTGTAATTCTCAATTTCGGTGAACTATAGCATACATTGATATGCATCATGTTTGTACCATGTACCAACTCGACAACTATAGTGTTAGTACCATGTAACTTTTCGGAACTATAATGTGGGTGCCGGTTGCTGACGCAATAGCCATAGTTTTAGTATCCTCTACAAACACGGTATATATATTATATAGAGGGAGTTAGCGTGGAAGTCTCATTTTTGAGACTTTATATGATGTTATTTTCACTACTATAGGTTTACACATTCGTCTAGGAGATTGTATAGTCCTATTATCCCACATTCCTCACCCAAATATATACTTGTTAAAGGGCGTAATACCAGCTCCTACTGATCAGTCGACAGTAAGCACGAAAAGAATGTGCACGAGATTATATTTTCCGTTAATGCTGCCCTTGGTTAATCCTTCTGGTCACAACTGAACTAATTTGTTACTAGGTTCGCAACACCTAATACATACTTGCAAATATATTAGTTCTGCGCAACAAACAGTATTTAACTTCTAAGTACTTGATCTACTCGTTATCTCATTGTCTCATACTCTGAACAGAAACGCTTCCCTCTACGATATGTGGTCGATTCACTATTTTGGAGACGCACAATAGTGGAGAATCCAAAGTTTCATTGATGGACAGTTTTTCCAATTACGACTGATTCAATTACGTCTCCTGAAAAGCGAGTGTACAACAAAAAATGGATTTTCTAGACAATTGCCATATTTACGTTAGTACACTTCCACGGGATCAATACGGATTACGTAATAACGGAATAAATGCTCTTTTAGATATGATTCAATGCTTCCAACATACACAATATATATATATATATATATATATATATATATATATATATATATATATATATATATATATTTACGTAACTGCTTATTAGACTTTGCGTAATTAGTAACAGGTAACTTCAAACAGAAGGATATACCAAAGTCAACATAAACGATAAACATAATCTCATGTGCACCTGCGTTTCATGCTAACTGGCATCAGCAGGAGTCGGCATTGCGCCCTATACTTATTATATATTTGGTCAAGAAAAATGGAACAGATGGACCGCACAACCTAAAATGGAACAGATGGACCGCACAACCAAAACAACGTATTTCTAGGTATGCAAGTATGTATTAGGTTTTGCGAACCTAGTAACAAATTAGTTCAGTTGTGACCAGAAGGATAAACCAAAGGCAGCATGAACGGAAAGTATAATCTCATGCACATTCGTTTCGTGCTTACTGGCGACTCATCAGTAGGAGCCGGTATTACGCCCTTTAACCACTATATATTTGGTAGAAGAATGTGGAATAATAGGACGGTACAATCTCCTAGACGAATGTGTAAACCTGTAATAGTGAAGCTAACATCATATAAGTCAACGACAATGCGACTTCAACGCTAACTCACACTATATAATATATATACCGAGTCTGTAAAGGATACTAACACTATGGCTATTGTGTTAGTAACTGATACCAATATTATTGTTCCGAAAAGGTACATGATACTAACACTACGGTTGTCGAGGTTATTTATGTACCAACATGATGGAATCGGTATGCTATAGTTCACCGAAATTGAGGTAAAAACGAACGCTTGTTACTCCGGTAGGTCTTCACGCAACGCTGATCATTATCGGTATCACATTCGCAATGCTTCTGTTTAATCATGACAACAATAATACGTACTTGCCTGTATATTGGGTCTCACGGCAAACGGTATTTGCTGCTGCTATGTTGAATTGATTAACGGGTGTTCAGAAATTGTCGTAATTCTCAATTTCGGTGAACTATAGCATAAATTTATATCCATCAGGTTGGTATCATGTACCGACTCGGAAACCATAGTGTTAGTACCATGTACTTTTCGGTACAATAATGTTGGTATCGGTTACTAACACAATAGCCATAGTGTTAGTATCCTTTACAGACTCGGTATATATATTATATAGTGTGAGTTAGCATTGAAGTCGCATTGTCGTTGACTTTAGATTATGTTAGCTTCACTATTACAGGTTTACACATTCGTCTAGGAGATTGTACCGTCCTATTATTCCACATTTTTCTACCAAATATATAGTGGTTAAAGGGCGTAATACCGGCTCCTACTGATGAGTCGCCAGTAAGCACGAAACGAATGTGCATGAGATTATACTTTCCGTTCATGCTGCCTTTGGTTTATCCTTCTAGTCACAACTGAACTAATTTGTTACTAGGTTCACAAAACCTAATACATACTTGCATATATATTAGTTCTTCGCAACAAACAGTATTTAACTGTATTTCTAGGTAGTCTAAATTTAACCAAAATTGAGAAAATCGGCCTATTCTGAATGCCTGCTACTCTAACAAACTCGTATACTTTGATATTGCTTGTCATCAATCATCAAACTTCGTAGCAATCATGACATCATTCAATGAGTCGCCAGAATGCACAAAAAGCCTGGGTATATTTGACTGTCTATTGCTCATGCTAGTGTTGACATATTTTCGGGTCTTATTTTTTACTAGATACGCGTTACCTTCTACACAAGATATATTTCGGGTGAAAAAGGTGATGCGTTGAACATTTTCCATGTCATGGCCAGTTCTGTGCCGCTAGTATTAATATTACTAAATTGCGCTACGCTATTATAGTAAAAAATAGTTAAGATTATATGAATTTTTTAAATATATATATATATATATATATATATATATATATATATATATATATATATATATATTCTGAACTGGTATAATATTATTGGTTTTAGTTGGAGATATTGCCAGTTTCAGCGAATCACGGCATTAAATTCAAAATGCAACACATGTATTAGACGGTTATCGTCCGTATCGTTCACCAATCTTTAGTAGCCAAAATATCTACAATCGGGAATCATATTCGATATCGTTTATATCATAGTCAATCAGCTTATTCTCCAAACAACGACAGTGCTTAAACAGTAAATGATTGCGCGGGTGGTGGAAGCAATTCTTTAAATCATATTTGCCTGCTCGAAGTAAACACTAATCCCATTGTATTTAACCGGTCGACGAACTACATAGCAAAACTACCGCACTCACGCGTTTCGACCTTCAATGATCATCATCAGAGTACGACGGCAAACTGACTAGCGAGGATCAAACCACAATGAATATATATGGAAAGCACCACCCGCGCAATCCTTGATTATTTAACTGTATTAACTATTCATATGTAGCGAAAGCTGCAAAAAGTTACTGTTCGTGACTGCATAGACATTTTGCAGCGGCATTTCCAATCAAATACAATTTATGCGAGACTACTGGAGGTGAGAGCTGCCTATCTTATTTTGCTTTCCATGTATATTCATTGCGGTTTGAACCTCGCTAGTCAGTTTGCCGTCGTACTCTGATGATGATCATAGAATTTCAAAATGAGCCAGTGCTTGCGATTGACGGTAGTTCAGCTATGTTCGACAACTGGTTAAATTCAATGGGGTTGGTGTTTACTTGAAGCTCGCAAACTTTATTCAAAGAATGAAACTGCTTGTTACACGATACTTCCCCCATTGTGTCTCCGTTAATATTCGCCACTTATGAGATGTGCCCAAAACGAACTAAACCTGTGTAGTAGATGAGATTTTATAGACACCACATGCTCAGTTTAGATTATACCAGCAATATGTTTGTAAATATGTATATACATAAATACAGAGAGAAAGAAAGAACAACGCTGATCATGAATGTATCTGCCAAAAACAATTAGATTATTGGAAGTAGATTAATTATCTCCCAGTTCTCAGTTAACATATAAATTGAGATAAACACAAATGCAGCAATAACTGATAATTAATATTAAGTCCATATGGCAATTAATCTTCAAAAGGAGAGTAAGAAGTGCTGTAAGAATCAAAATGGTCTGTTCAGCATATGTGCCCGTTTTGACATAAAACACGAAAGTAAATTTGAAATATTTAGTCCATTGGAAAATAAAACTTGGTTACCTAATTAAGAGGGCAAATGAGAAGCAGTGATTTTAAGCAAGTTGCGCAGTTCTGTGAATGCACCAATATTATTGAATAAGATTTTTTAAATTCCTGAAGGCACCGTAACTCTAGGTAGACAGAAAATATTTAATCTATATTTGACCTAATTGTCAGATTATTGTGACAGCCAGTTAAGTACCACAGCAGTGTACTTTGCGTTGTCTACTGAAATGAAAGCAGACAAATGGCGAATTATGATACCAGTGTTGGATATTGGAAAATCAAATAGATTAAAGGTTAAATGGGCAAGTGAGGATCAAAATGGAAGGCAAAATGTTCACATATATATTTAAATATTTAAAAACAATTGATAGACGGATAAAAAAACATTTAACTGATGTATAAATATAGATGCAAACAGTGATGGATGGGGTGGTATATATATATATATATATATATATATATATATATATATATATATATATATATATATATATACTATACTATATATATATATATATGAAGGAATATAAATAAATATATTGACTGTAGGCTATAATTTTTTAACTTTAATCATATAAATAGCTGGACGAAAATATGGACATAAAATTAGTTAGATTTATTTATAAACTATAAAACATAAATAACATATGTATAAATGTAAGAATCAAAAATAAGATAGAAATATGACGTGCTATTCTGCCTGCCAGAAAGTAAGATAAATTAATAGATATTTTCAAAAACACAGATACATTGATATATATTGCAATAAAACAATAAATTATTATATATATATATATATATATATATATATGATGTAAAGAATGTAACGAGTTATATAGACAAATATATTGAAACAAAGATAGTAAATCAAAAATGCAAATACTGATAGTTATACCTGTAGATACATAAATTGTCAGATAGATGTAAATATAGATAAATGTAAATCTGAAGAATTGATAGACAATTTGAATGATTTGGAGTTAGGCATCTAAAAATTTCGATAGGTATATTATTAGAAAGTTGGAGAAATAAACAGATTCATAAAATCAGAACGAACAAAAAGGACATATTGATGGATAGGTAGATCATTATATAGATATAAAGGTATGTTGGTAGATTATTTGCTATATATATATGTATATATTGATGAACACATATCCGATAACATAAAGCAATGTATATGCATATAGGAAGATCGAAAGGTAGATAAGTATAATGATGGATGAATAGATATATAGATATGTAGGTCGTTATAAGAATGCATGCATATAGGTAGATATGAAATAGATAATGAGGTATATAAATAGGTTGACATATTAAGCTAAACGGTTTAACAAACATCTAGATTTTCAGTTGAATTAATTTAATTACGGATATATATATATATATATATATATATATATATATATATATATATATATGCGGTTATATTTTAGTTATTATGAAGGAGACGCTATCACGCCCTTAAATCACTATTTTGTTTGTTAAGATAAATTTTTGGGCAGCGCTAGTAGATATATGTATATTGAAATTAGTACTGTTATCCTAATTATGACTAGTCAGTAAATAATAAATACGTATGCGGGAGAATTAACCATTTATTTATGCTTGCTTGAGCATATCCTCCCGGTCCTATGAGAAATATCTATTGAAAAGAATCGCGTTGACAAATGTCAAAAACGCACATCATATCCAATGCCATATATATATATATATATATATATATATATATATATATATATATATCCCGTATGTATACACATCCAATATATATTCAATATTGCATTGGGTGGCAAAGTAGACCGGTTTCCTCCTCATTGGGAACTCTTCAATTACTGTCCAGAATTTGCCGTGGCTGGGATAATAACATGGGAACATATGCTTCGGAATTTCTGACTCTAGCCGCTGCACCACTGCAGCACAGGTGGATAGCAAATACAACAGTAACCCTAAAGCAAAAATACGCACATGAAGTCACACTCACTCACCTATGAAAAACACCGGTTTGTTTCCCGTTAATGCACAAACGCCATTTGTTTATGTAATTTTGGGGACTGAATTTTGCAACCATCAGCTTCCGCAATACGTTACTCCTGTCCCTTATTGCTTTCTCAAATATTCAGAAGTCCAACTGGTTTGATGTACGCATTCTATATACAAAATTTCCGAACAGTGCGAAACAGTTGTTTCTATTTACCTTATCGTTGTTGGGATCAATAAGGATAAGGTAATTAATCTGTTTCTTTCAAAGCTCATATTATTTCTATTTCCAGCTTCGCTGAGTATAAAATTCATATAAGTAAACGATTTCGTAGGCGGTTGGTAACAATTATTTAATTCAACGAATTAGTATAGGACTGAAATTTGCATACCGTGTGCGGCAGAGTGTCTCAGTGATTTGAGAAAAGGAATCCGCAACGAACGTGGCCAGTTTCGAGCACTGTCCGCGGCAAATTCTGGACAATACGTGAAGTGTTCCCAATAAGGACGAAACCGTTACACACTTTTCGATGCTTTGTCATTTCTGACAAATGTATACTTAATGAGATTTGTTTTTATATCAAGCAACAAACCTTGATCCTAGTAGTAGTATAAAATTAACTACGATGCACTGGTTTAGTTGTCAGCCAGTCCTACTTATAATAAGTTCTGAATAGTTACTGCATGCGTACAAATAAGCTTATTCTCATTCTTTATTTGACCTTCCATTTTAAAAATCAGAGCACGACGGTAAGCTGATTAAAGTGAACCCATCCACAGTGTATATATGGGAAATTGGACAACAAATATGCTGCTTGCTAACTAACAGTCTCGCATACATTGAACTTGACTGGATATATATATGTATATATATATATATATATATATATATATATATATATATATATATACTTGCAGTCATGAGCAAAACATAATAGAATGTGGGCTTTTCTATATCTTGAATGTAAATTGCAGTCGGAACCCTGTTAATCAGATTACCGTTTTATGATGATGATGATGACCGTAGAGACTTGGAAAGTTTCGGTACGTGCGACTGACGTTAGTTTTGCTTTATTGCATTTGGTAAATAAATTAAAATCGCGTTTATCTCAAGCTCGCAAACAAGATTAAGAATGTTTACATTTCCATCATTACAGTCAATTTAATATAATCAAGGTTGCGAACTTGATGTAAACACCTGACCCAATAAGTACATACATTTGTCAGTATAAAATAAGAATTGTATAGTGTAGAAAAGACAATTCGTCCAATAGACCGGTTTCGATATTATTGAGAATTCATCACGTATTGGCCAGAATCTACCGCGGACAGGGCTCGAACCCGGGCATGTCCACTTTGGAATCGTGTGCTCTAAACACTGAGCCATCCTGCCGCACACTACACGCAATTTTTAGTCATATACTAACTAATGTAACTCGGTTAGTACTTTTTCTTTTAGGTGGAGCTTATATGGCATCCATTTAGACGCAAAGTTCCAACTAACCATCCCCAATCTGTCATTACTTAACAGACACCACACTACATGGAGAAGTGATATTGAATTGAACATTTATATAATTAAAAATTTGTGCGGGTGGTGATACCGTGTACCTTAATCAAGGTTTCGAACTTTATGTAAATACCTGACCTATTATGTAGATACATTTGCCCGCATTCAAGTATGTATTAGGTGTTGCGAACCTAATAACAAATTAGTTCAGTTGTGACCAGAACGATAAACCAAAGGCAGCATGAACGGAAAGTATAATCTCATGCACATTCGTTTCGTGCTTACTGGCGACTCATCAGTAGGAGCCGGTATTACGCCCTTTAACCACTATATATTTGGTAGAAGAATGTGGAATAATAGGACGGTACAATCTCTTAGACGAATGTGTAAACCTGTAATAGTGAAGCTAACATAATCTAAAGTCAAGGACAATACGACTTCAATGCTAACTCACACTATATAGTATATATACCGAGTCTGTAAAGGATACTAACACTATGGCTATTGTGTTAGTAACCGATACCAACATTATTGTACCGAAAAGGTACATGGTCCTAACACTATGGTTTCCGAGTTGGTACATGGTACCAACATGATGAATATCAATTTATGCTATAGTTCACCGAAATTGAGAATTACAACAATTTCTGAACACCTGTTACTCCAGTAAATCCATACACTCTGGCCTTGATCGATATCAGTTATCACATTTCGCGGTAAGCACGACATCATGACACCTAATACATACTTGCATATATATTAGCTCTCCGCAACAAACAGTATTTAACTGCTATATATTGAATTGATTAACAGGTGTTCAGAAATTGTTGTAATTCACAATTTCGGTGAACTATAGCATAAATTGATATCCATCATGTTGTACCATGTTCCGAATCGGTAACCATAGTGTTAGTACTATATACCTTTTCGGTACAATAACGTTGGTATCGGTTACTAACACAATAGCCATAGTGTTAGTATCCTTTACAGACTCGGTATATATATTATATAGTGTGAGTTAGCGTTGAAGTCGCATTGTCGTAGACTTTTATGATGTTAGCTTCACTATTGCGGTTTACACATTCGTCTAGGAGATTGTACCGTCCTATTATCCCACATTCTTGACCAAAATATATAGTGGTTAAAGAACTTAATACCAGCTCCTGATGTGTCGCCAATAAGCGCGAAGCAGTATTGCAGCAATTATACTCCGTTCATACTGCTGTCACCTTCTGGTCACAACTGAATTAATTTGTTACTAGGTTCGCAACGCCTAATACATACTTGCATATAAATTAGTTCTCCGCAACAAACAGTATTTTACTGTTTTAATTTGTCCGTATTGTTGTTTAAACAAACATTGGTTCCGCGGGCGGTGATAAAAATTATTATAATCAAGGTTACGATCTTGATATAAGCAACTGACCCATTAATTACTTACATATGTCAGTATATGTCAATATATATTATATAGTGGGAGTTAGCCTTAAAATCATATTTGAAAATTTTTTTATGAAATTGATTTTAACACATTTTGAAAATATGCACACAATAATGATTCCAAATTGCTTCGTCTTATAAATTGTATTGTCTATATATGTATATGTGGCGAAAGAAGCAAACAATTAATGTTCGTTACTATATAGATATGTATGCGAGACTGCTAGAGGTGAGAGCCGCATATCTAAATTTGATTTCCATATATATTCAATGCGGTTTGATCCTCGATAGTCAGTTTGCCGTCGTACTCTGATGATGATCATGGAAGGTCGAAACGCGTCAGTGCGTTGCAGCTGGCGGTAGTTTTCTTATGTTGTTCGTAGACTGGTTAAATACAATGGGGTTGGTGTTTACTTCAAGCTCGCAAACTTGATTTAAAGCATTGTTATCAGCACCCGCGCAATCAATTATTGTTAAATTGTATGATTCTAAATTGCTTCGTCTTATAAAGGATGACGTAAGGGCAGGATATCGCATTCTCATAATGAGGCACCAGCGTGGACAAATCACATGCGAAAATGAGGTTCTACCTTTTGTTCCTTTTAATTTTAGCGTAACCTTCTGGAATCTATATAGAATAAGTTGTTACTCGTTATGCTATGCCTACATCACAATATCACGATTATAAACAGAAATTCAAACTGTACAAATAAGGACGAAACCGGTCTCCTGGATGAATTGCCTTTTCTACACTATAAAATTCTTAGTTTATACTGACATATGTAAGTAATTAATGGATCAGGTTTTTATATCAAAATAGCGACCTTTATTATAGTAATTGTTATCATCGCCCGCGCAACCAATGTTCGTTTAACTAATAAAGGCATATCGGTGATCACCGTCTATTCAATATGGCGTGTCATTTACATTGTATCCAAGTTCGATAATTCAACAAATATAGGTATTAAAATGAAAACGGTAGCATAAATTTTAATCTTAAACAAGATGAATTAATTTGCACACGTAGGTCCAGAATAATTAGTTTGCAAAATGAAAGTTATGATGGTTGGAGCAAGTGACTGCTGCCATAATTACGCCGAAAATCGATGCGCGACTGCAAAAGCTGGTGGACTAAACTAAAACAGGTATACAACCATTCTTCAAATCAAGCTTGCGAACTTAAAGTGAACACCAATCCCATTTTATTTAACCAGTTGTCGAACAACAGGGCAAAACTACCGCCAGTCGCACGCACAACCAATATAATTTGAAATCTCAAACGACTGTTTACTCGACTCGATTGACCTTGTTGTCAAAGTTAATTCTTGAACCGTCGCAAAATGAGTAGATATTACATTTAGACAAAAAATATATGCTTATTAGCATTCCAATAGATTAAAAAATCGATAATAGAAACTCTTCTCTCTGTATGCTTCAAGTTAACTTGAAACTCTCCTGAACAAGTACACTAGGTATATTCAATTCATATTTATTGATCAATATTTGTCTTTATTCTATGGAAGTTTTGCTGGAAAATCTGTTAGGAATGTAGCTAATAGAGAAATTGTGTAAATTTTATTTTGTTTGTTTAATTTGCGGTTTAGAAAAGTCATGCCTAAATATATTAACTGTGTAGCTATCCTGGCCAGTTTATTTGCAAGAGCAAGAACCCTCAGTCTAGCGCGCTTTGTTTCGTACGCATGTTCGTGTTAAGGCGGGATGATGGTGGTTTTAACAGGAAATTATTCCGAAGCAGACATGCACTGCCAATAACATCGTTTATTGCAGCTAAATCCTTATTTCTCAAAACACAAATCTGCAATGCATTTTATCTTCAAAAAAATATAAATCTGTTTGGTTAAATTTCAATAACAAGAGATGGTTATGCTTAAAACAACTTTAATAGTAAATATGTAGCCGGGCAGATTTAATGAAACACACATGAGTTAAAACAGTGACAGATTTAACAGTGAAACCATGCTAAACCATGGACCCATGTGACGAATCGCCTTCAAAAATTAAGAAGGTAGGTACTACTGAATGCATGAATACATAACAAGCGTTTGTTATTCAAACCCATCCGAAAAATACAAATGAACTGGATCAATTCCCCGTGATCATACCTTTAAAACTTATTTTTTATATATACATGCAATAACTGCGCAGAATGCTATGTAGGTAAGATTTGCAGATTACTAATGAATCGAACTTAAGTTACTTGTTGGCTAAATAAGGCTGTAAAAGGAGATAAATGTGCACAATATCTCAATATAAAAATCCATAAACGGGAAGGGTTGCTGTGATGTTTAATCAAACAACGTGAAATGGAGTTGGTCCTAGCAAAAGCTGTTAGTTAGAACACCTATTGTTCGCATTTACATAGAAACGATGCATGCGCACGTGAATTAAATATAATTTAATGCAAACTTTACATAAAAGTATGTGTACTTATGCAAAAGCATATTGACAGTATAAACTGAACTTAAAATAAGATATAAAATTCAATTCACCTAATAGACCGTGTTTGTTCATATCGGGCATTCGTCAGGATTTAATGCTAACTATGTAAATCTGTTAATAATTTTATATTAATTCAGCGTACGCGTAAAATAATTTACATATTTATATACTCAATCTAAATTGTTGAAGCTCTTGTCTAATCTTGGTGATAAATAGGTTAATTCTCTCGGTCAAATATTCTTGGTAGAGGACAGCTAACTTTGGCATGACCCTGTGTCTATTTATGAACTAACCTGTTGCTAGGTCCGTCATGTCAAATAAATGAATGTTAGGTATCTGTCAGTCATGCATTTTACTAATTGCTTCCTAAAAAATGGAAACTTCAGACTATTGTTTGTGTCAGCTAAGAGAAATACTAATAATTTGCTTGTAATGACAGATCAATACATTGCCAAAAGCAAACAACTTAGGGAACTGCTCGTTTTCGTGTATTGTACTTAGTAGATGTCAAATGAATTTGGAGTTAATGTATCGCTTCCCTGAGTTTTATTCCTTCACACACAGTACATTTTATTTTCCGCATTGGAATTAATAAGCTTTAATATATATATATATATATATATATATATATATATATATATATATATATATATATATATATATATATATATATATATATAAAGAGTGTCGAAATAAACTATATATTTCATAAAATATGAAAGGAAAATTATCACATATACCGGTGTCTTTTTAATGGGCAACTAATCAGTTTTTCTCAGAAATTCGGCAACCAAGAATTGACTCCGAAGTATTGGGTTCATGATGCTTCAAATGATCCTCCATGATGAAGCCGAAAGCATACCACAATCGCAATTTATATTTAGTCAGGCAATGCCATCTTATGCACCTTTGTATGGAAGATCTTACCATTGAATAATTACGGAATTTCATAGTGTTCTGAGTTTACTGTAGACAAAGGGAGCCAGACGACGGTCAGGAACTATTAGATACAAAAATTTAGACACTGGACAACAAAGCCCTGTTTGGCAAACCAAGAATCAGGTAATCCAATTAGTTGGCATATCTTCAATTAGAGCCAATTCGACGGTCATTTTGCACGCCATTGTTGTGCCTGTTTTTCGCTTTACTAAATGATGATGCTAAAATCGGCGCAAGTGCGAATTTTAAACATTGATAGAATCGCAGTCGAAGACGTGCAAAGAATACTCCGTTAGAAAATTGGACGAACATGCCGATTTTACTAAAATTTATTTGCACAACAGGGATACGGTTGACCAGAGAAATAATATATATGTAATTGTGTATTAGGTATTGCGCACCTGGTTACAAATTAGTCAGAATAGGGCCAGAAGGATAAACTATATGAAAGAATAGTATAATCCCATGTGCCACTGCGCTTCGTGCTTACAGGCGGCTCATCAGTAGGAGCCGGTACTGCGCTCTAAACTCACGATATATTTGGTCAAGGAATGTGGAACAATCGGAAGGTTTAATGTCCTATATGAATTTATGTACCAGGAGTAGTGGAGTTAACTTAATATAAAGTCATTGAAAATTGGACTTAAAAGCCAATTCACTACATATAATATTTATCGAGTCTGTCAAGGGTAAAACACTATGGTTTCTGAGTCGGTATCTGATACCAACACTGGTTGCTAAGTTTGTACATGGTACCAAAACTATGTATTTCAAGATAAGCCGAATCTCACCAACTTTGAGAATTACAACTTCTTCGGAACACCTGTTAGCAAATACATACTATCTGGTTTTGATCAATATCATTACCTCATTTCAAAGAAATCATGACATCATTCAATTAAATATATAACAGCTACATATTTTTTGGTGCGGATAGCTGATATTTATGCAATCGTGTATTGGGTGTTGTGTACCTAGTAAAAGATTAGTTCAAATAGAATCAGAAGGATATACAAAATTCAGCATGAACAAAAGGTAATCTAATGATAATAAGTAAGTAATAAGTACTACTAAGTAATATTAAGAATAAAAATGACGACAGTGGTTGCAAACAACTTGGTGTGTATAACAAATGCCAGGTAATTAATCTTTTCTCTGTTTAATACATGTTTAATACATGGTAATCCATAAATCATTTATGCATTTTACGCCATGGTGCAATTGCACTCTACACGTGTAAGATTATATACTAAGGAAAATCGCTCATGCACAAGAACGAAATATGCTAGTCACTTAGCGTATTATCCAGAATAATAGCTATAAATTCTTGCTTGCGGCAGCTAACGATTATGTAATTGTGCATTAGGTTTTGCGTACCTAGTGACAAATAGGACAAGAAGGCTATGCCAAATTTAGCACGAACAATAGATGTAATTTCATGTACAAATGCGTTTCGAGCTTACTGATAACGCAAATGTAGGACACGGTACTATGTCCGAAACCTAACGTATAATTTACCAAGAAATGTTGGCGGATTAATATCCTATTAATCCTATTAATTATTGTCTATTGACTACAGTTTCATTTGGATGTACGCACATGTGTATCAATTCTATTTAACTGAATTTTTTAGTTATGCATACATATACACATGAACATGCGTGGCTTGCGCCTATTTAATGATATAACGATAACTTTTTGAATAGAATAGAATAGAATAGAATATCTTTATTTGGATTCAAACCACACATGTTCCATCAAATAATAAAATTAGAAAATGTACAATATAAAAAGATATCACATCACATATATATGTGCAATTAGTTGTACTGTACAATTTATCAGCATCAGAAAGATCAGCTGTAAACAGTGATAGATTCTTCATCAAAATTTAAAAAAATTTAAGTTATAATTCGAGTATAACATTTGTAAAAAAAGGGAACCATGACTAATAATTGATTGTGTGCATTGTTGATTAACAAGATGATATAATGCATAACATTTCAGTTTTAATAATACAAAATTTGAAGATAGAATCTCGAGAAATTATGTTGCTGAAAAACAATTAATCCTGTCTTTTATTTAACCATGAGAAAGTATTATCATAATCAAAATTAAAAATATCAGCAGGATTAAACACTTTTTCTAGTTCGGTAGATAAAAATTTAAAAGACATTTTAGTTGGAGGCGTTTCTCTAAGCCCCTTTGGCAATTGATTGTAAATTTTGTAAATTTTTGAAAAAGAGAATAGCTTGCTCGCAACATTCCCCACCAATGGTGGAGATATTGCAAAATGACCAGATCTAGTTCCAATTTCATGACTCTTTCTTATGGGATTCATATAGGCACCAGACCACTGGTTCAAATGGAAAACTTTTATGCAATAGCACATTCTCCGAAACCATAAAGGATGCAGTGATACAAACTGTAATCTAGTGGCGTATATAGTGCAGGAGATAGGACTAATTTGTTTCACAACTTTTCTTTGTACAGCTTCTATCTTATTAGACAAACCCTTTGTTAAGGGATTCCAAGTAGCGGCAGCATATTCTAGTATCGGTCTAATCCATATTATAAACATTTTAAATTTTATTTCATGCGATATAATAGTTCTATTTATTAATGCCCATCTGTTCTTGGCACTGCCTACTATCCTTTCAATATGTCTCTCAGCAGAAGCCGTATAATGAATAGTTATGCCTAAATCCTTAATTTCTTGCATAAGTTTAATCTCAAAAAACATCATTAATCTCAGCATCATGAAAATAAACATAATTAAAATCTGTTCTGTTACCTATTTTTAAAGCTCTCGTCTTTTTACTGTTTATTCTCAGCCCTAGTGTTAACAAATATCTACTTAAATCATACAAATCTAGTGTCACATTATTTTTTGGAGAATTCGACATTATTTGGATCAATTGGAAAGATTATTTTCAAATCATCAGCAAATTTGCAAACTCGACCGTTAGGGATCTTAGTTTCCAAATGTGCAAATACAATTTTAAATAAAAATTTGCCCCTAAACTTGATCCCTGTGGAACTCCACTTGTTACCCTTTTCGATTTAGATATCAAATCGTTTACTTGAATACTCATTCTTCGATTATATAAATAGTATCTAAGTAATCTAAAAATATTCGGATCAATATTCAATAAATTAATCGCATTCAAAATAGCATCAAAAGATATAGAGTCAAAAGCTTTTGAGATATCTATGAATACAATTAATGCATCTAACTTTTTCTCATCTAATGTAATTACATGTTTCCACATAAAGAGCATATTAGTAGTTGGTCGACCTGTCTTTCGTAAAGCCATGTTGGCATATATCGAAATCAGCCGGCAGCATACGTTCTAAATGATCAAGTATCAATCGTTCTATTATCTTCAAAAACGGAGGGATAATAGAGATTAATCTGTAATCACTGGCACACGTTGGCTTACTTACTTTAGACAAAGGTTTAGCTACTATCGTTAGTATATCGATTGGTAATATCCCATTCTTCAAAATTCTATTTATAAAATTGCAAAGCGCATTCATAAAATGTAAAGGTAATTGAAGTAGGTTATCAATCGATATATCAAAATCTGGCTGCAGGGTATTTCCTGATGCCAATTCAAAATGTTCACATTCAATTATATTTATTTATTTTATTTATTAACAAGTCTATCCTGAGTACAACTTGAGTGGTTTGAATTGAAATTTAACACGTGCATTGGTCATTCGGACTTTTAGTTTTATCACACGGCATGTTTTTATGACGAGTGTTTCTGAATTATTTGCCTCCCTTCACCAGAATATGTGAGGGCAATCTCAGTTACGTCATTTTGCATTGAGTGAATAAAACGAATAGTTAACGCATGAAAATGGTAAATTCTTATTCAGCCACTCTAATCTCACTTAGATGAAAATAACAGTTACGGTATGCACACACACACACACACACACACACACACACATGACACGTGAATATCTAGTGAAAGATCAGTTTGAATTATAAACAATATGGCTAGAGGAAATAACGCGCTTGCTCAATAAGTTTCATTTGTTAAACTTGTGAGGATGAACAGACTGATGAAGGCTACCGATAAAGGGAGTATAAAGAAAGAAAACTACTGGAAATATAAAAGCTGCGTTAGTCAAAACGCAGATCAGGTAATTTTAATATCCTACACATTTGTGTAGTATAATCGTATTGTAGTCAAATGCACGCCAATTCTTTATCTGTGCGACTTCCAAGCTACCTCACCAAACAAAAATAATTACCAAGCCTGTAAACTGCGCCAAATTCATGAAATTGAAGATAGAACCATTTTTACACCTGTTACCAGGTACGAAAATCTGAATACAATAGTTTTATCCGGAGTGTTAAAAGCTAATGTAATTTTTTTATTTTGTATAATGTCTGACTACTCCTATAGTTTTAAGTAGGCTCAAGGGTATTGGCCAATCGGTAACACAAACAATTCCGTTAATGAAAATTTATATAATTAAACGAATATTGGTTGCGCGGGGGGTGATAAAAATTATTATAATCAAGATTGCGGTCTTTATATAAACACCTGATCCATTAATTACTTACTTCTTAGTTTATACTGACATCTGTAAGTAATTAATGGGTCAGGTGTTTGTATCAATACCGAAACCTAGATTATAATAATTACGTAAATGCATAGGTACAACTTTCCTTGTAAAGGCCATCATCACGGACACGCTTATTGCATTAATAACAATAATAAAGGAAACGGAGCATATTTTGAATAAACTGATCCTGTATACCATCAATATTTGACACCATAACTGTATGTTACGATAACGTTATAATGCATTTCAAACAGAATCCACCATCACCACTTGCGATCCCTGATATAGAAACGAGTTACTTTAACAATTATGGTATAAATATGTACACATGTTTATCTCGTAATATAATTAAACAAACATAAGTCGCGCGGGCGGTGACAACAATTACTATAATGAAGGTTGCTATTTTGATATAAAAGCCAGACACAGAAAGTACATGCATTTGTCAGTATAAACTAAGAATTTTATAGTGTAGAGCAGGCAATTCATCGAGAAGACCGGTTTCGTCCGTATTGGAAACTCATCACGTAACGCGAGAATTTGTCGCGGACAGATTCAGAAGCAGACATGCTCAGGTTCGAGCCCTGTCCGCGGCGTATTCTGGACATTTCGTGATGAGTCCCCAGTAAGAACGAAACCGATCACCTGGTTGAATAATCTCGTAATGTGTAACTTCACTTCTTATGTACAAATTTACGATTGTAACGTAAACTAACTCATCATTTCTGAGTGTATAATCCATATCGTCTTATTATCGTAACTTCATTGAATTCGTCCAATTAAATAACTCCCAGCATATAAATTATATACGCGAATGTCTCATTTTTGGCCAGTTTGTCTTCTCCATAATGTTCGTATTGGTCGCTGGCATTACAGCCATCGTGTTAGAACCCTTTACAGACTCGGTATATATATTATATAGAGTGAGTAAGCGTGGATGTCGCATTTCCGAGACTTTATATGATGCTAGCTTCACTACTATTGGTTTACACATTCGTCTAGGAGATTGTACAGTCCTATTATCCCACATTCCTCACCAAAATATATGGTGGTTAAAGGACGTAATACCGGCTCCTACTGATGAGTCGTCAGTAAGCATGAAACGAATGTGCATGAGCTTATACTTTCCTTTCATGCTGTCTTTGGTTTATCCTTCTGGTCACAGCTGAACTAATTTGTTACTAGGTTCGCAACACCTAATACATACTTGCATATATATTAGCTCTTCGTAACAAATAATATTTTACTATTTCCTCTGTTATATTATAATCATATCAAACAAACATTGGTTGCGCGGATAGTGATAACTATCCTTATAATCCATGTTGCGATCCCGATATGTTAGCACCTGACCCATTAATTACTTACCACCGTGCCACTCTGTGGTTACAGATCCAGATTCTGAAGTAGACGTGTCCAGTTTCGAGTCGTCTGCGGCAAATACTGGCCAATACGTGATGAGTTCACAATAAGGACGAAACCGGTCTACTGGATGAATTGCCTTTACTACACTATATAATTTTGAATTCATAATGACATTTGATTATAATGAATGTAAAACCAATTACATGAAAGATCGATACCAATCAGTGCGTGATACTGACGATAATTTTTCTGTCCAGCAATCGGCGAAATCAATAGGATTGGTTTTTATTCATGGGTAACAAATTTGGGTTAAAGAATTT
>JAQBSW010000197.1:197500-235000 GCA_029291075.1 Eudiplozoon nipponicum
ACCAATCCCATTGTATTTAACCAGTCTACAAACAACATACCAAAACTACCGCCAACTGCAACGCACTGACGCGTTTCGACCTTCCATGATCATCATCAGAGTACGACGGCAAACTGACTATCGAGGATCAAACCGCATTGAATATATATGGAAATCAAATTTAGATATGCGGCTCTCACCTCTAGCAGCCTCGCATACATTGAACTTGACTGGAAATGTCGGCTCGTAAACTTGATTTAAAGAATTGCTACCACCACCCGCGCAATCAATTATTGTGTAAATCGTCACACATTGTCCAGAATTTGCGACGGACAGGGCTCGAATTTGGGAAAATTTAACTCAGCCTGTAGACTAGTTGCGTACTTAATTGGAACTCATCACGTACCATCTAAAATATGCGGCGAACAGGGCTCGGACCTGGACACGTCTGATTCGGAAACTTTTTTCTTCCTTATTTAGATCTCTTCAAGTACTGTCGAGAATTCTGATGCGTACAGCGCTCGAAACTAGGCACATTTGACTAGGAGTCTCTCATTGTTTACACTGCGCCACTGCGTCGCACATGAAAATCAGTTTCCAATTATATACAAACTTACGCTTTACTCTGGTTAGTTTTTTCTTCAGATGCAGCATATGTGGCAAATCTTTAGCTCAAAAGTTCTAACTAGCAGCCCCTAATCTGTCATTTTATAGGAGACACCATGCTACGTGTGGTAGTGGTATTGAATTTAAGATATATATATTTACAAAATCTTTGATTGCGCAAGTGGTGATATCGATTATTTAAATCAATGATACGAGTTTCAAATAAATATAAATCCATTTATGTATACATTTGAATATATAAGTTAGCAAAGGCAATTCTACCACAATAAGATAATATATACTTTAGTATATAATTGAAAATTTTGTGTAGCGTGAGACAGGGTAGCCCAATAATTAGAATCACTGACTCAGAAACAGACGTGACCAGGTTCGAGCGGTGTCAGCGACGAATTCTGAACAGTAATTGAAGGGTTCAAAATTAGGACGAAAGCGATATTTTTGACGAATTTTGCTTTTTATCTGATGTATTACTTAGTTTGGGATTGGTTTTTATATCAAATTAATAACTTTAATTTAAATATTTGTTATCAAAACTCGCGCAATTAAATTTTGTTTCATTAATGAAATCAAAAGGACTTGTTGACTGTATTTTTTACGGAAGAATTCTCCATTCAATACATTTAAGGTAGTAAAACAAAAACATAGTAACTAGAAAATGGCATATCTACGTTAATTTAAAGAGCAAATGAAGCAGAAGAAGTGAATAGGGAACTGTACAAAGCGCGCACGATTTGTCTCAAAAGATATTAGGTAGAGGTCAAATTGAATAGAGCGAGTGCTTAAATAATATACGCATATGAACAAGAATAATTTTTTCACGTATTATATATATATATATATATATATATATATATATATATATATATATATATATATATATATATATATATATATATGAATATATATATCATGGCTATGTTAAGAGCAATATTATTCCAATACATACAAAACACTATCTTCATATGTCCAGTCTCGTTCGTAGAACTACCAATGTTTAGAGAAATTTAATTCTTGTATATACAGAATATTATTTTCTCTTTATTGATGCTCATAATGTTAAATTATGAACATTCCTCATTTTTAGTACATTAGGTCAATTTTCTCAAATGGTATTTTCGTTTTATTGTTGATTCTTGTTAAAATTATTACCAATTGGTTTCCATCGTAAAATATAATCAACACTCATTAGGTTATTTGATTCTAAAGAATTATATTTTCAATAAATGATGGATTGTGTTATGATGTGAATTGACGTTCTTACTGTGTTAATCGAGGAGAAAAACAAAACTACCTAGTTGACGGAGCTGGAAATTGGCGCCTGAACAGGGACTCAAAACCTAGACTCTCAAGACTGTCTAGTTGACGGAGCAGCATATATATATTTTTTTCCTCATATATTCCTTTATTAGGATTTGAATACATATATTTGAACTATTATAATCAGTAGAATTTGTTAATTAATTCAGGAACCAAGGTTCTTTACCAGCTGCCTATACTATTGTCTCACAAAACTTTTCATAATTTATTTCGTTTTGTTTATTGGAGTCAAAATTTTTTTCAGCTTGATTTTCCTGCTGGCAGAAATTTTTCTTTATTTTGTACTGATAGGTTTAATAATTTTGCATTCCATTTATTTGAATTTTCAGTATTATTTTATTGGATAAAAATCTGGAAGTTGTTAGAAGAAAAAAGTTAACTGAATGAGAAATTTTGTTTCCTGTGTGGCATAATCCTGATTGTGTACTAGAGTTTTTTGGAATGTACGATATAAATTTTATTAAACTAGAATGATATTTGCATTAAAATGCTAATTCTGTGAATATTAAATTTCGTAAACAAGTTCAAGCCCTGTCCTCGTCAAATTTTGAACAGTACATGAAGAATTCCCGAAAAGTATGTAATCGGTCTACTGAATGAATTGTCTTTTCTTCATTATACAGTGCTTAATCTATATTGACAAGTGTATGCATGTAATGACTTCGGTGTTTATTTCAAGATCTTAATCTTGATTTAAATAGAGTGTAAAATTAAGATAGGGCAAAAAAATCAGATACTTTCAAATCCACACAAATAAAAGGAAATACATCACTGCTGCATGTATTAATGTCCAAATATGACATTCAATAAAGTTATTTTCATTGTCTTGTCTTGCGATACTAAGGAATAGAATATTATTATTTGACATCTAGGTGGACAGCTTTCAGCGCGTTAGAGGTTAATATTGACGCCTTACATTTTAGCATAATGGAGACGTCCGTTATAATTATCAACAGATTTACAAAAGTGTGATCATAATGTAGTGTTCTACTCGACAAAACTAATGGGCCACGCTTCAGTCATTCATTGGTTTAGCTAATCAAAACACTTAGTAGTCAGAATGTGCTAAGAAAAACTATCCATGTGGCCCCAAACTTCCTTAAAAGGAATGAGAAATAAATGGTGCGGCAGACATAAATCGTATGTGTACTTGAAATAAATTATTTTTTCATACAAAATATGATATATCCATCAATGCAGCTTGTTCCTAGGATCGCTACGTCAAATACTGATTTACAAATTCGCTGAATCATCGTACCAAAGATTATAGAGATATTTAAATTCCGACATGTTCAAAATAAATGCTCATAATATTTTACTTACTCTTTTATTAAGGTTCCAAATAAGCTACACAACGATGAAGGGATGGACAAGACCGATCGAGAACTTATCAGATTATTCTTTAAACCAAGTTTGCAAACGTAAAGTAAATACCAATCCGATTGTATTTAACCAGTCGTCGAACAACAAAGCAAAACTACTGTCAGTCACACGTACTGATACGTCTTGACCTTCCATGATTATCATCAAAGGAAGTCAGCAAACTGACTAGTGAGGATAAAACCGACATCAATATGTAACGAAAGAAAAATTAGATACGCGGCTCTCACCACTAGTAATCTCCGATATTTTTTACCTGACTGTTAATTTCGGCTGCACCATTACTATGCAGTCACGAACATTAACTTTTTGCAGCTTTCGCCACAATTATAAAAGGTAATACAATTAAGCAACCAATGATTGCGCGGCTGGTAGTAACTATGCTTCAAAAAAATGTGTGCCATCTTTAAGTAACGCCAATCCCATTGTATTTAACCAGTCATCGAACAACATAACAAAACTACCGCCAATCATACGTACTGCTATGTTGTTCGACGACTGGTTAAGTATAATGGTATCAGTGTTTAATTCAATTTCTAAAACTTGATTTAAAGAACTTTTATCACCACCCGCGCAATCAATGATTTCTTAACTGTGTTACCTACATATATGTGGCGAAGACCGAAAAAAAGTTGATGTTCGTGACGGCATAGGAATTGTGCTACCGACATTTCCAGTCAAGTACATTTAATGATTTCGGTTTGATCCTCGGTAGTCAGTTTGCCGTCGTGCTCTGTTGATGACTATTGAAGGTGGGAACGCGTCAGTACATGTGACGGATGGTAGTTTTACTATGCTATTCGACGACTGGTTAAATACAAAAGGATTGATGTTTTTTTACGCTTGTAAACTTGATTTAAAGAATTGTTACCACTGCTCACGCAATCAATGGTTGTTTAGTTGTATTATCAGACTATATTTGTTCTTCTGTGTATATATGTTTGTGTACATAGGCGTTTGGGTTAGGAGGTATAATTTTATATTCTCAGGATATTGATCAATAATCGAATAAATAAATATACAAATTAGAGAACAATTATTAATTTTTTAAGTGGAACGAAGGCCTAACTGTTTTGTAAAGACCATTATATAACTGAATCGAAGGCAACCATTGTTAAACGGTTTACAACTTTTCTTGGTATTTAATCATTATGCTTTGATGGAAATCTGAGCATTACTTTCGTTCATATGTTATGCAATTAATCAATCGTTGCTGGGCGGGTGGTGATAGGAAGTATTTAAATAGAATTTGAGAAATGGAGGTGACAACCGAATCCATTTTATCTAACAAATCGCACAAAATATCAAAACTACTGTTACTAGAACATACTGCCGCGTTTCGAACAATTATGGCATGATGGATGACTTACTAGCGAAGATGAAACCGCAATGCTTATGCAATACGTGTAAAGTACTTCAGCTGACGATAGCAATTGGTCAAAGAAGTCGAACTATGCTGTTTGCGTCAAATTTTGTGCTAATTAAATTTCATTGTTACGTCTTATACATTATAATCTAGGTTTGCTAAAGTGGAATCGAATTGATTTGTATTACCGTGTGACGAATGTATTAATTTATATTGACACAAAATTTTTGTGCAAAAAAACTAGTTTACATGGTTTTTGTTGCACATTTTGTGTACCTCTAAATAGATCAGGCATTACATTGAACATGAATGATTACAGCCATTTTTCATAGGACTTTTAATTTAGGGTTCACCTAATAGACTGTAGCTTCGTATATATTGCAAATCACCTATTAGATAGCTCGAGCTGCCAAGTTACATTAAAATTTAAACTGAATAAGCATTTAAAATATAAGCATGGGCTATCGTTACGGTGATCTGGTTGTTCAGGCGATTGCCCGATAAACATTTTGTCACCGTTCGGGCCTAATTTGCGGGTCTGCTATTGATGACGTCATTCGGTTGGTCTGGATAGTCAAAATTCTCAAACAATCCACCTGGCGTGATTATATTTTAGAGATGAAAAATCCATGCTGCACTGGTAAGCAAGAGATGATGTTTTGTTTATCTGATGGCAAGTTCAATTTCAGGCTAAAACGTGCATATTAGTTGATAAGTCAACGGTGGCTACATTTCCGGAGGTGAAGTCGTAACAAATAGAATTATATCCGTTGTTTCATTCAGTTGAGCTCCTCCGGCAGAGAAAACTAAAGCCAAGTAATCGAAATGTCTCCCGAATTAAGATGCTATGCATTGTCTTCCAAGTGAACGAAAACTGTATTCATTCATTGCACACACGCGTATCGTGCTAACTTTTACCTAGCACGCCATCTGTACTGTACTAATGTATATGTAAATAAGAAAATATATCATTAAGAAAGGTCTTGTGGTAAATTGCCATATTTTGATAACTAGATTTTATGGAAAATTGATTCTCGATTTAACTCGTATGTTCAATAAAAACCGAATAATTTCACTCACACACACAATATACATATCACATACATATATATATATATATATATATATATATATATATTATATATAATATATATATATACTAAATGTGGGAAATGCAGTCCCTATCGAAAATATTGTCTACTAACTACCTAATTTACGACTGGCTAGTCGTCTACCTGTCTGAATATTAAGAATGTTAGCCACAATTCCATTTATGTGTATTTTTTGTTCATACAAACTTATTAGTTTTGGTTAACTTCGTGAAAGATAACGAACAGTTTTCCTGCTAAGTACTTTATACGTTCCGTGACTGTTCGTCTATGTTTTCCTCCAGTAGACGTGCTATACTCCCAGACTATTTGCAATTAAAGTTCTACGCAATGGTTTATGAAATATTTGTCCAGTTTTCGGCCACATTGAGTATTGTTGAAAATAACCTAAGGCAATAACAATTTCATGTATGGCTTGAGAAAGTTTTTGCACAACATCAATTGCTTTGCAAACACGTTAATACAACCCGATTTGTACGTTTTGACGTGCAGGTCTGTGTCTGCCTGTCATTTTGTCGGCTGTCACCAGTAGGTTTTCGATAACGTCTCAGCAAATTCTTAGTGTGCGAAATATATTCGTTCGTATCTAATTGTAGCAGGCAATTTTATCCTAAACTATTTGTACTTTAGCAAAGACAGTTTTTCGAATGTGAACTTGTGAATAACTATTTCATGATTAACAAAATCACTCACGCCTATCCATTCTATTGTTTATTTCGCTGGAATGCAATTATCCGGTTGTCAGTGCAATTAGCACTTTAGTCGAACCAACTTTAGAATATAGCATTTGTTTTTTATCACTTAAAGTGATTTTAACGAGAAACGTGTCTCACATCATTATGCGAAATGTTCAGGGCCCACCGCGGCAAAGTCGGAATGTGCAGCAAGATTTGGCTAGGATATAAATGGGGTTCCCATTAGAATTTGCCCACTTCAAACTTCTTAATAGAGTATGCATGTATGTATTAGGTGTTGCGAACCTAGTAACAAATTAGTTCAGTTGTGACCAGAAGGATAAACCAAAGGCAGCATGAACGGAAAGTATAATCTCATGCACATTCGTTTCGTGCTTACTGGCGACTCATCAGTAGGAGCCGGTATTACGCCCTTTAACCACTTTATATTTGGTCAAAGAATGTGAAATAATAGGACGGTAAAATCTCCTAGACGAATGTGTAAACCTGCAGGTTTACACATAATTCTTAATAGAGAATAGTTTTGTTTTCTGGTTTTAGTTTACTTCTTTGTTTGTTCACTTGCATGTTTACATAATTGATTCCATTAAGTGCGTGCTTTCATTGATTACTGCAAAAAATTCCGAGGATATTTACATGTTACTTTATTCTTTTTAAGTTTGTGATCTTGATATATACACCTGACCCATTATTTACATACATTTGTCAAAATAAACTAAGCATTGTATAGTGTAGAAAAGGCAATTCATCCAGTAGACCGGTTTCGTCCTTATTGGGAACTCATCATGTACTGGCCAGAATTTGCCACGGACAGAGCTCGAACCTGGGCACGTCTGCTTCTGAATCTGTTGCTCTAACCACTGAGCCACCCTGCCGCACACTAAACACAATTTTCAGTTATATACTAATCAATGTAACTCGGTTAGTCTACTTCCTTTAGGTGTAGCTTATATGGCATCCATTTAGACCAAAAGTTCCAACTAACCATCCCCAATCTGTCATTATTGAACAGACACCACACTACATGTGGAAGTTGTGTTGAAGTGGAACTTTATATAATTAAACGAACATTAGTTACGCGGGTGGTGATAACAATTACTATAATCAAGATTGTGATCTTGAGATAAACAACTAACTGTTTAAGTACATAAATTTGTCAGTATAAACTAAGAATTTTATAGTATGATAAAGGCAATGTTTAATAGCTTGAACGGAAGGTTAAATCTCATGTGCGTATTCGTTTCGTGCTAGCTGTCGACTAATTACTAGGAATCACTATTACGCCCTATACGAACTATGTATTTGGTGGAGGAATGTCGAAAATTGGACGTTACAATCTGCTATTCGAATGTGTAAACCTGCAGTAGTGTGGAACTAACTTTACATAAAGTCTTCTACATTGCAGCTTTAAAGCTAACCCACCATATATAATGTGTAAACCGAGGCCCTAAATGGTATTAACAATATGGAGGTTGAGTCAGTACCTGATGCCAATCCTATAGTTGCCGAATAGATATATGTCACCAATTTTTTTAAATTCTACTGATAATATTTGAAATACCAGTGTGATTTAAAGAAGTGTTACCACTACACGCGCAATCAATTATTGTTAAATTTTATTGCCTATATATGTATATGTGGCGAATGCTGCAAACAGTTAATGTTCGTGACTGCATAGAAATTGTGCAGCCGACATTTCCAGTCAAGTTCAATGTATGCGAGACTGCTAGAGGTGAGAGCCGCATATCTAACATTGATTTCAATATATATTCAATGCGGTTTGATCCTCGATAGTCAGTTTGCCGTCGTACTCTGATGATAATCATGGAAGGTCGTAACGCGTCAGTGCGTTGCAGCTGGCGGTAGTTTTGTTATGTTGTTCGACGACTGGTTAAATACAATGGGATTGGTGTTTACTTCAAGCTCGCAAACTAGATTTTAACAATATTTGAACTAATTTGTTATTAGATACGTAACAACTAATATACAATTGAATGTGGATTATTTCACTGCCAGAAACATAATCTAAAGGTTAATAGCTTGTTTGTATTCTACGACACCACTAACTGGTAAAACTATATGATGGGTACAAAGGAACCTGGACTGAATTGATAGCCGGATAATGAAATTTATGATATTTCAATGGCGAGTTGAAGCAAATATTGGCGAGCTCATAACCAGTAACCACTTTATTATTTTCAAATTATCGAATTGTAATTTTGTAGGTAGTCAAATAGTAACGATTTTTTCCAAGTAAAAGACTAAGGTTAAATGCTTATTATCTTTTACGTTAGTGCAATTAGTCAATTTAAGATAGGCTTCTTGCTAGAATACGAAAAATCCAGTACTGTTCCAATTTCTAAACAACCAATTTTGTGGATAAGTTTAGTTTAAATAGGCAAACAAATTCCACAGGATTCTTATTACTGATAATGTAGAGAATAAAAATTAAGATTTAAAAATTTTAGCGAAATGAAAAAAACTTGGTGCTAGCGACTAAATTTAATTGATATTGATGTTATTCTGCACTTCACTTTTGATATGGGACAGATTTCAAAAGTAACCATCAGGATGCAATTTATTTGATGCTTAAAACCTACCACAACGAATTGATACCCCCGGAAGGTTTGATAAATGTTTACTACCATTTACAAATTATATTTTATGACGTTTAAACATTAACTTTGGAATATCAGTTTTATAAAAATGTCAAATTAGACCAATGAAATATAAAAGAGTAAATCGGATCTACTAGAATGTGTTACTCGTGAGTTCTGCCACAATTTTGGCTTGTTATCCCATTAGTAATGATATGGCAAATTGAACATCTTTCAGAAATAAAGGTTCACATTTTTTATGATTATCCGGCTATATATATGTAATTACTTATTTGAAATTTGAAGTCCAAACGAACGTGCAGATAAATTACGATTCAAATGATTCTGTTAAGGACCATAAATTCATGCCTACCAGGAATGACATTGAGATTGACTACGTACAAATGGGAAGAATCAACGCAAACTGAAATATTCACGTTTCATTTTCCAAAGACATTCATCAACAATAAATATTCCAACTAAAATTAAAATTGAACAATCCTAGCTTGGAATTAGCAATGAATTCAAATACATACGGAAGAAAATTGAGCCACTATACTGGACTTCACTAGTTTTAGGTCATGAAGGTTCTATGTAGATTAGATAAAGTACTTTACCTTAGCCCAGCGCTTAATTGAGAATACTCAGAATAGAGTAAAGCGTAGTGCACGCGTATATAATAATGTCATTTGTGTTTCACTCAATACTAAATGGCAGTTATCGAATCGTAATCAATTATACGACACGGTGAGGTTAGTTTTACTATTAATATAATCCTTAAAAGGAATTGTTCTGTGCGCAGCGCTGTCATCTTTCAAGTTGATAGCATAATTGACCATTGCGGAACAATTGATAGCACTCGTTCGTCGGCAGGATGGCTCAGTGGTTAGAGCACCAGATTCCGAAGCAGACGTGTCCAGGTTCAAGCCCTGTCCGCGGCAAATTCGGGCCAGTAAATGATGAGTTCCCAATAAGGACGAAACCGGTCTACTGGATGAATTGCCTTTTCTACACTATACAATTCTTAGTTTATACTGACATATGTAAGTAATTAATGGGTCAGGTGTTTATATCAAGACCGCAACAGTGATTATAATAGAGATTAAGTAACACCGCATTTTCAATAATTAGTATGAACGATGTTGAAGCCTTCGGAATGAAGGTACGAATACGCGCCCAGCCTGATCGAGTAGAAAGGGAGTCATTTCTATCTGCAGGAAGATTAGACTGGTCAATGAATGATGAGAGCATTTATTCCGAGATGCCTTGATCGCAGTCATTAAGAGACGCATTCTCGTTGTTATGTTTTCTTCGATTAAAAAAGGTGACGAATTCATACCAACAGAAATGACTGTTCAATACGAATGACCTAATTTACGAAATTCAATTTTATTCTTAATTTAGCATTACGAACGTCACCAAGCATAACTGAAAATAATGCTCTGCACATACAAGAAAATAAATGGCCCTAAAATTGGACGTGCTATATATATATATATATATATATATATATATATATATATATATATATATATATATATATATATATATATATATATATATATATATATATATATATATATATATATATATATAGTATTTATTTTCCGTTACATTTTCCCTAATTGCGCTGTAACATACGTAAGTATAGAAGACTGTACCCCAATTTTTCTTTCCTTATTTGACCAAAAATTTGGTTGATTTGTGGACCAAGTGACGGTCGCGTTTGTTGAGTCCGCTGTAAGCATGCAGCGTTTGCGTTAATAATATTCCAACTTTTTTATGCTGATATTGGAATATAGTCTTCGTCCTATTTGAACTAATTAAATCATAACCAGACTATAGAAAATACATAATACATTAAGAGCAATGTAAACGGTTTGTCCTTAGTATGCTTTAATAATTCAAAATGCAGTTGTTCTTTCCTAGCATTACTTAACAATAATTAATAATAATGAGCAGAATATGTTTGAGTAAGCAAGAGACCTTGATTGGTATCATCGTCACATAGAAATTGCAAAATACATGCTTGCCTGCACAAGGTTACGCAAAAACTTAAACCGCATAGAATTTGTGAAGAGGCAAGAGATAATGCTAAAGTATAGCCTCTGTTCATTTGCTAATTAACACTT
This sequence comes from Eudiplozoon nipponicum, assembly GCA_029291075.1. Lineage (NCBI taxonomy): Eukaryota > Metazoa > Platyhelminthes > Monogenea > Mazocraeidea > Diplozoidae > Eudiplozoon > Eudiplozoon nipponicum. The sequence continues at coordinate 208,703 of JAQBSW010000197.1, forward strand.
CGAGGAGGATACACAAACTAAAAGCTACATTTCCTGGCCTCGTCTGAAATATTATCATAATTAAACAGTGTCTAGGAGCGGGCTGTTATTTTAATTAATAATACAACCAGGACTTGCTTAGTTTCACATCTAGTTCTGTTGCGCTAACATATGAATGTGAAAAGCTGCACCACAACTCAGGTAGCAATAACACGCTGCGGTCTTGCGAATATTAATTTACCGTCCAATTTTCCCACATTCCTCCTCCAAATATATAGTGGGTATATGGTGTAATATCGACTCCTACCGATGAATCTCTAGTAATCATGAATCGAATGTGCACATTTGAATATGTCTTCCCTCCATGCTGTATTTGGTTTGTCCTTCTGGTCATATTTGAACGTATTGGTTAATAGGTGCGCAACATCTAATACACATTTGCATATATTAGGTCTCCGCAACAAACGGTATCTAACAGTCATTTACTTCGAATACTGGTTTGGCGCATATTTTTGAAAGTGCTGAAGCACATGTGATTGTTGGAATCCACTGCTCTAAATTCCTACGTCAGACTTTCTCTTTTGTCTTCCTTTTGTCCAACTGAGGCTAATTTAGATTTCCCTATATATGCAATGCGTTTTGATCCGCGCTAGTCAGTTTGCCGTCGTACACTGATGATGTTGATGATGATGATGATTATGATGATGATGATGATGGAAGTTCGAAACGCATCATTGCGTGCGACTGGCTTTTGTTTTGCTATGTTTTCCGACGACTGGTTAAATACAATGGGATTAGTGTTTACTTCAAGCTCGCAAACTTGATTTAAAGAACTTTTACCGCCACCTTCGCAATCAATTAATTTTTAACCGAGGCTACGTTAAAGGCTAAGGCGAAGATGTTGTTTCCATTCAGAAATTGCTCAGTGAAGAGCTTATTTTGAGTTGACTGGGCTCGCTTCTACAGTATCAATTTTAGTCGATGCTGCTTCGAATTTGGAATTTCCGCGTATTATGTAGATGTCATTTGTGACTGCATTTGGCGAAGCTTAAATGCGCTGTTAAATGTAAAGATACACTCAATTATCGAGACGAGTTACAATTTACGTGCGCAACTAATGTAAACGTAAGAAGGCGTGTTTGGTATGTAATGCGCCAAGTAAGTTATCCGTTAATCTATGCGGGCTTTGTTTTTTCTGTAGAAAAACACATATTTAACATTTCATTATATTCTGTTCAAGTGTGGCCTGTCGCCCTATTAGTCATATAGCATCAGTTTCCTATGCCTAAAATGAAACAGTAAATAACTTCGACATCAATAGAACAGAGTTTGATTCCAGTTGGGAAAATGATTGATTATCTTTCCTTATATCTCCGACAAATGCTAGGTAATTGCTGGTGCCTAACAAAGCACACTTGCTCATTTCAGCTACTCTGGTATGACGTTTAGCGTTGTTAAGCAAGTGCTACACATAGTGTTAGAAATAATAATTTTTCATTCCGTATAATGTAGATAAGGTCGATGGTAAGACTGTGGCAAACCCACCGCGCGGCTCTAACATAGATAATCTTAACGACTCGATGTCAATTTTTCTTCGCTAATGCCGAAAAGTAATCGGACACTGTTAATGAGAGTAAATAAGTTAGCACAAATTGGAGGAGTATATGTTCGCTGGTTAGACCGCTGTATGCAGAGAAATGTATATAACCGTATGAAAACTGTCGAAATCAATAATCAGCGTCTGTTCAAATAGTCGGGGCCTATATTAATATTGATTTATTAACACATAGTGTCAAAAACTAATCATTCAGGTGACGCATGTCGTTGGATTTTCGCAAATGATAATAACACATAAAGCATATGTAGCTTTGAATGCGTGAAATAGTATATTACTAAACGGCATATTTTCAATACAACAACACAAACATGCATGCAAAATATATATGGAAATGCCAAAACTAGAAAAATCGTTATTATGAACAGTCGACTCGATCAGTGCTTCTGAAAATGCATAATGCAAAGTGACTGCGTATAATCGCCAACCAATTGTCAAATTAAAGACGTTGATCGAGCTATGTGAGGTGAGTGAGAATAAAGATTATCAAGCATGTGGAGACATACACGCGTATAATTTGACTGCCGCGGTACACGGAGACAAGTGGTGCCGATTACAGAAACACTAAAGATTTGGTGCAAAATAATGATTACTGCATGTTTGGCAATTTAAATGATGGCTTGTAAAATGCTAAACAGAGTCAATTTCTATGGATAGAACGAATGCTTTAAGGTTGTACGAAAAGGTTGTATTTTGTTATGTTCATTCGGTTCGATAAAACCGTTTCATCTAATTTGTGTTAGCCAATCTGATCGCGGCACCTTGCGAGGAAATTCAAACTTTGTTCTATCGAAATAATACCTGTTAAAAATCGGGACACAGACTGCAGCAATGCTAAAAAGTGCGTCATCATGAGCTGGTATGTCCTTGCAGGTAAGGAGTAGAGGATGCACGGTGATCTTGCATATGCGGTTAGCCTAATCCTCTTCGTTGTCTTTTCAGAGTCGCACTTGTTGTAGTTAACTAGACAGACGTAATTCACTGTCATACAAGAGCTGTGAAGCAGATCTACGAATATATTTGTATACGCGAGAACGCGTTTGTAGATGTAATACATATAATACATTTATTCAGGTACCACTAATGTACGAGAGTGTTAGAACAGTGACTATGCATCTACGCATTCTCTAAACCGTAAAATTAGCGCGATATTGGCAGGAGGTGGTTTGGCATAAAATGCAAGCCATGATAAGTTGTGTTTCTAATACGAAACGATAAAAACAGATCGCTATCAATATTAATCTCTTTCGAAAGGTCATAATCGGTTATTCTGGTGGAGATAACTTCACTACTAACTTCTTAAGAAGTTGTGTATTTTTGTGTCGCATACCTAGATACTAAATATTTCAAATATGACCACAAGGATATACTGATGATAGCATGATTGAAAGTATACTCTCAAGTACAAACGCGTTTCGTGCGTGCTGGTGACTTATCAGTAGGATCCGGCACTACGCTTATACTCAATATATATATTTAGTTAATAAATATTTCATGATTGTAATATATAATCTCCTATACGATTGTACATTTAAGTAGTAACGGAGTTACACAAATATTCCTATGCACACATCTTTCAAAGTAATATTTCTGAAGGATATCTATGTAGTCTGGCGATCATAGTTAGAAGGCAAATTAAACCATTAACTCGGGTCAGATTAGCAGTGTTTGCAGGCAATTGTTAGGCGTGACGTGTGCATTGAACTTTTTTCCTTCATAAAATGGGACTGATGTGTGATTCCATTCTTATTGAATGAGACACACTCAGATGCCCAGCGTTTACCATTCTGCTTAAATCTGTGCCCAAAAGAACGATATTTATTCTAAGTCTGACAGTCGCATTATTGTCCGTGTGGGAAATCTGGGAAATTATGTTGAAGACTTTCTGTAGGTTATTTCCCGGTAGAACATGCTAATGAGACCTTTTCCCACTTAAGTGAGCTGTGTAAATCCCCCCAAAGCCCGCATACAAACTACAACAGATAAAAAGCCACTGTCATCATGATTTTTCCATATATTTCGATATCCATGTACGGAGGATACCTTTTTCAATGGGACGCACATCACATGACAATCGGTATGTCATGTGGAAATATTAGTGTAAACTGCCCCATTTATACTTGTTGTTAGATCTCTTAAGCATAACTTGTTTTTTTACTTAAAAATGCTAGGAAAGTGTATGTCAAATTGGTTTGTGTATATGTCTGCATGTATACATTCTTCGCAATGAGATTACAGTGATTTAATGACAATTACTGACAACTCACTAGATAAGCGTACGTCATGCCTGTGTGTATGTGTTCTCGTTTGTTTTGAATTGAGGAGTAATCAGTTAATGCACGTGTACACTCATCCCAGTGAAATTACAGCGATTTGGCAACATCTGACTATTCACTGGATAAGCGTGTTTGTGTGTATATGCGTGAGCGTTTACTTAAAACTGAAAGCTAATCTGTTACATGTAATTACAGGCACGTGCAACAGTGATTCAAGTAAAACTAAAACGATAACTGTCATTTCCTAGCTGCACACGTCAGACCTATTTTACACGTACTTTCCTAAATGAAGTAATTACGAGTGGCATTCCGGTGAGGAGGGGATAAGAAACTATGAATAGAGTAAATAATTAAGAGGAAGCAAAATTAAATTAGAAATGGATAGTGTTTCAATAGGGTAGAAAGTTAAATTAAACGGTTCGTAAAAGAAATTGAAAATTACTTGATAAAGAAAGACACTAGTAATACTGCAAAGAAAATTTCTCTTTTTTTAAAAAAAAATAAACCTTCCCATCATGTATAGATAAATGTTTGTTAAAGGCGCTACACTAACAACAGAACGTAAGATAATAGATAAATAAGATAACAAGTAATCAAGGATGAAATTATAAGACAATCAGATAATAAATTAGGAGATATTGAATTACTCACCCTCCACCTCTATAAGTTAATATCAATCCAGTGTTCTTATTCTTTTACTTGAGCGAGTTTCTGATTCAGATTCGTGCAATCTTCGTTTCCTACCATTATTTAATGCTGTATTCCAAATAGGACCTAGTGATTTTTCTACGGCTGTTTCATTCATGATATCATTTCTCGATTTAATTTCTATGGATTCTCTAATCAATCTAGTCGATCTGCTACGGCCACAAATTGATATACGTCTACACCCATCCCAATTAATTGAGTGTCCTGTCTCTACTGTATGGCGTGCAAGATCCGATCTATTAACATGGCCATACTTGCATGCGGTTTTATGTTCCCCTCTTCTTACCCTAATTGGACGCATGGTTTCACCTACATACATCAGGTTACAGTCGTTACATGGAATTTCATATACTCCTGATGTGTCTAATGGTTCTATTTTCTCCTTTTGGTTGGGCAGTTTAATACCTAGGGTAACGGTCTGTTTTAAAATAGTACGTATATTGTATTTGGATGCTATCATTTTGATTTTCCTACTTAGTTTAGAATCAGGTATTACCATTACCCTCCGATCATCTTTTGTTTTATTTGATTTCACGTACTTCCAGTCATGATTAAATTTACTTATAACGCTCATTATAGTGGTTTCAATTAACTTTAGAGGATACCCATTAGCACTGAATATTTCTCGCAGTCTACCTAATTCAATCTCCCTATGCTTTTTATCTGTTAATCTTAAGCTTCTTATTATCATCGATTTTAAGATACCGATTTTCATTCTATATGGGTGATTTGAATTGAAATTAAGAAGGATACCTGAGTAAGTATCCTTCCTATAAACATCCCGTTCTAGTTTTGTACCATTTCTAATTAACTTGACATCCAGAAATGGTAATTCGCCACATGATTCATTTTCAATTGTAAATTTCAGCTCGCTCACCTGATTTGCTATATTTAAGAAATTTATCAGTTGATCCTCCCCGTGAAATGAATTATTTATTCCATCTCTCCGAAACGAAGTGATCGTGGCGAATTATGTCTATGCGGAATCGAACAACGATGAATAATTTCTTTGGGTATAGATTCGGAGGTGATGTTCAGATAGGTCTGTGTTGCATTGTCTGTGCTCAGCGTCTCCTGAGCCAGCGTATCTTCCTGTTCCTCATCGTATTTTAGCGTCAGTTAACAAAATGAAATGTCATTTGCTAGAGCACAGTTTCAAATATTTTCAAATAACTTGCAAGAACAAATAAATAAGTTTTGTTATTAAAGCACATCTTTCTCGAAGCGTTTCCACTGTCAGTTTGGGGTGATTTCGCTAGCCGCCTATTTTGAAGATGCCTCCTCAGATAGAAGACAATGATCTTGAAATCTTTTTCTTGTTTTGGCCACACGATTAGCTCTTTTTAAAGCCTGCATAAAACTTTCAGCAGTTCTCCTTAATAAGACTAGCCTTTCGCGCGGCCGGAATGCATGGCTAACCGAAAGTACACAAAGTAGTGGAAACGAAACAATTTCCGCTATTGCAACCCATCGTGTCAATTATCAACACTCAACAAAACAAGCATGGTGGAAGAACTGAAAGCAATCCTTCAACTAGTACAAATTGAAATGTCAAAACATTTTGTGTTCGCGTTGCGTTTGGCTTTGCAAATAACGTAAAATTGTACAATTTAAAGGATTAAATAATTGATTTTATTCGATGTTGAAAAACTATTGATTTCCTCTATACGTTCATACATAGTAACCACCCATCATTACCCATACCTACAGTTCATCTAAAAGTTCTCCTCTATATGTGTGTGTGCTTCACCTCCCATGGTCAATATTCCACGCAAGTCGATGTAGTGTTGATGGAAGTCTACCAGCTGATGCCTTATTGGGAAATACCAAAGCCAGACCAACTTATGCAAAATTACTGCCCTACATATCTGTTCGTTTATTTTATATAAATGTTTATTTCAATACTTCTTCCTCATGTAGTGTGGTGTCTTTTCAATAATGACAGATTGAGGATGGTTGGTTGGAACTTTGCGTCTAAATAGATGCCATATGAGCTTCACTTAAAGGAAAAATAGGCTAACCAAGTTACATTAGTTAGTATATAACTGAAAATTGTGTGACGGGTCACTACCCTTCACAGGGTGGCTCAGTGGTTAGAGCACCAGATTCCGAAGCAGACGTGCCCAGGTTCGAGTCCTGTCCGCGGCAAATTCTGGCCAGTACATGATGAGTTCCCAATAAGGACGAAACCGATCTTGCCTTTTCTACACTATACAATGCTTAGTTTATACTGACATATGTAAGTAATTAATGGATCAGGTGCTTATATCAAGATCGCAACCTTGGTTATAGTAATTGTTATCACCGCCCGTGCAACCAATGTTCGTTTAATTATATAATTGTTCATTTCAATACCATTTCCCCATGTAGTGTGGTGTCTGTTCAGTAATGATAGATTAGGGATGGTTAGTTGGAACTTTGGGTCTAAACGGATGCCCTATATCTGAGTTATGTTGATGAAAAATTCATAATCGTAGATAAAGACGTAGTAACAAATGACGTGCTGTGGGCAATTACATTCAGTTTAATTGCGTTCGTGAAGGCCCTCAGTCTAGTGCATTCTTTCCCTGACTTATTGCTGTTGAGACCTTAAAAATGGCATAAAGTACATTGAAAGCCTATATGGACTGTACAATACATCCATTATCACAGCACTGTTCTAATTTCGCAAAAGAGAAATTTGATTTGCATCTACTCCAACAGAATAAATAAAATGTGTTCTGAAGAATTTCAATATCATAAAATGGTGTTGCTCAAAAAAAACTTTATTTGAAAACGGATGCCCGATATTTTTGTTGAAGCAAACATTAAGTTTATAAGTGATATTAAATGCAATAGAGCCGTACCCAAACAAATGGGAAATATCTGTAGGGATATCTTTTAAAGGGGACGCACAATCTGAAATATTTACTCGAAGAATTAAGAAGACGGTGACTTCTCGGATTTTTAGTACACAATTGATACTTATTTATACAACAAAACACCTGCTAATCTTAAGTGTAAGGAATAAGCTCCTTGAAATCTAAAAGTCCAATATCATTTATTTATATAATTCCATAAATGCTCAGTGTAAGTCGGACTAGCTGAATACTAAAGTATCAAATTGAAGAACATTATAGAATACGCATAGCTGGCATAGTGGAGAACGTTTACACAATAGTTGAACAATACAATTAAACATTAATTGATTGTGCGGGGGTGGTAACAATACTTTAAATCAAGTTTGCGAGCTTGAATTAAACATCAATCCCATTGTACATAACTGGAAATGTCGGCCGCACATTTATTATGCCGTCACAAACATTAATTGTTTGCAGCTTTTATCACCACACACACACACACACAAATATATATATATATATATATATATATATATATATATATATATATATATATAATCAATGCAATTAAATGATAATTGATTGGCGCGGGTGGTGGTTAAAATTATTTAAATCAACCTTTCCGAGCTTGAAGTAAACACCAATTCCATTGTATTTAATCAGTCGTCGAACAACATAGCTAAACTACCGCCAGTCTCACGCACTGACGTGTTTCGAATTCCCATGATCAACATCATAGTTCGACGACAAACTGGCTAGCTAAGAACAAACCGTCTTGCATATACATGGAAAGCAAAATTATATATGCGGCTCTCACTTCTAGTAGTCTCGCATAATTTGTACTTGACTGGAAATGTCGACCGCACAATTTCTATGCAGTCACGAACATTAACTATTTGCAAATTTCACCACACACACACACACACACACATTACGTATATATATATATATATATATATATATATATATATATATATATATATTTGGAAAATAAAATTAAAGTATAATTGATAGCGCGTGTGATGTGTGTGGCGAAAGCTGCAAACAGTTAATGTTTGTGACTGCATAGAAATTGTGCGGTCGACATTTCCAGTCAAGTAAAATGTATGCGAGACTATGGGAGTTGAGAGCCGCATATCTAATTTTGCTTTTCAAATATGTGCAATGCAGTTTATCCTCGCTAGGCAGTTTTCTGTTGTACACTGAAAATCAGCATGGAAGGTCGAAACACATCAGTGCGTACGACTGACGGTAGTTTTGCTATGTTTTTTGACGACAGGTTAAATACAATGGGATTGGTGTTTACTTCACGCTCGCAAACTTGATTTAAATAATTGTAACCACCACCCGCGCAATCAATTATTGTTTAATTGTGTTGCCGTATCATTTGTTCGGTTTATATCTCCACTGGACTGAGTGTGCTATGCTTATCTATTCGCAAGTAAAAATTCATTATTAAGTTGCGTACAGGTAAAAGATGACATGACTTCACATTCTAGATGCCACTGTAATGTTCCAGCCAGATTGCTAAGCAATCCTACATAAAAGAGACAGATAAGCAGTTACTGTTATGTAACCATTAAGAGGGCCGTTAGAAACTTTCAATGGGAAATGCTGTGAAAATGAGATAATACTAGAGCAGAATTGGATGTAAACATGTTCCGACAGCCTTGCTATATGTGTCCTGTTGCCTTGATAGCAATTGTTAAACAGATAGATGTCAACCAGTAGGTTATCATGATTAGGATGTGTCAAACGCTTTGTTGAAATCCACGGTGAACCTTGCCAATGATATGCGCGGCGACACAAAGAGTTTGACAGCCGTATATATCCGATTTATATATTAAGCGAGCACGATTACACGGGAGTGCAGCAACAAGGGTTGGCGTAACTGAAGTCAAACGGCCGATGTAAAACTGCGGATGCGTAACTGCCTGTCTCGACAGCCAGAGATAGAAACAGCGAGTGTAGATCGAAAGCATATTTTGGTGTTCTGTGTAAGAAATTTATTACGGTTATATAATTGATAAATTGCAGGGAGCACTTAATTGGTTTATAGTGCTTCCTTATTGGTTAGGTTTCCGTCATTGAAATTTCTTATTGCATATGAATTAAATTGCTAAATTTTGGGGATAATACTTGACCCGATTAATATTACCGTTCACTAGAACCTTGAACATGCCCCAAAGTTACTACATTCATTTTATTACATACGCCTGGCGAGTTAAGCCCTTTCCGTTTATGTTTATATCAATCGCGTCATCTTGACGAGCTTCAATATTTTCATGTCTACTCCTCTAATTTATTCATTCATCCATCTGAAAACCATATCAGTTCTCTGATAAAAGACATTGAACTCATATTGTAGGTTGTTTGAATGTTTAGTATTTAAGTACCTGCTAATCGGTTTCTGTTTAATGCAATCCTTGGAGACATTCGCCTATTCAATATCTCAATCCATCTGGGTAACTCATTGTTATTCAACTCAGCTCAAAAGTAGCTACTTTAGCGTCATTTGCTTTAAGGTTAGTCACTGCAATAATATTCAAAATTTTTTAGCTAACCAGCAGCTTACTAAATATTACAGTTAAATACTGTTTGTTGCGAAAAACTAATATATATGCAAGTATGTATTAGGTTTTGCGAACCTAGTAACAAATTAGTTCAGTTGTGACCAGAAGGATAAACCAAAGGCAGCATGAACGGAAAGTATAATCATCATGCACATTCCTTTCGTGCTGACTGGCGACTCATCAGTAGGAGCCGGTATTACGCCCTTTAACCACTATATATTTGGTAGAAGAATGTGGAATAATAGGACGGTACAATCTCCTAGACGAATGTGTAAACCTGTAATAGTGAAGCTAACATAATCTAAAGTCAACGAAAATACGACTTCAATGCTAACACACACTATATAATATATATACCGAGTCTGTAAAGGATACTAACACTATGGCTATTGTGTTAGTAACTGATACCTTTTTTGAAATCGATGAATACCGGATACTAACACTATGGTTTCCGAGTCGGTACATGATACCAACCTGATGGATATAAATTTATGCTAAGGTTCACCCAAATTGAGAATTACAGCAATTTCCGAACACCTGTTACTCCAGTTAAACCATACACTCTGGCCTTCATCGATATCAGTTATCACATTTCGCGGTAAAAATGACATCATTCAATTCAATATATTACAGTTAAATACTGTTTGTTGCGAAGAACTAATATATATGCAATTATGTATTAGGTTTTTGCGAACCTAGTTACAAATTATTTCAGTTGTGACCAGAAGGATAAACCAAAGGCAGCATGAACGGAAAGTATAATCTCATGCACATTCGTTTCGTGCTTACTGGCGACTCATCAGTAGGAGCCGGTATTACGCCCTTTAACCACTATATATTTGGTAGAAGAATGTGGAATAATAGGACGGTACAATCTTCTAGACGAATGTGTAAACCTGTAATAGTGAAGCTAACATAATCTAAAGTCAACGACAATGCGACTTCAATGTTAACTCACACTATATAATATATATACCGAGTCTGTAAAGGATACTAACACTATGGCTATTGTGTTAGTAACTGGTACCTTTTTTGAAATCGATGAGTACCGGATACTAACACTATGGTTTCCGAGTCGGTACATGATACAAACCTGATGGATATAAATTTATGCTAAAGTTCACCCAAATTGAGAATTACAACAATTTCCGAACACCTGTTACTCCAGTTAAACCATACACACTGGCCTTCATCGATATCAGTTATCACATTTCGCGGTAAGCATGACATCATTCAATTCAATATATTACAGTTAAATACTGTTTGTTGCGAAGAACTAATATATATGCAAGTATGTATTGGGTTTTGCGAACCTAGTAACAAATTAGTTCAGTTGTGACCGGAAGGATAAACCAAAGGCAGCATGAACGGAAAGTATAATCTCATGCACATTCGTTTCGTGCTTACTGGCGACTCATCAGTAGGAGCCGGTACTACGCCCTTTAACCACTATATATTTGGTCAAAGAATGTGGAATAATAGGACGGTAAAATCTCCTAGACGAATGTGTAAACCTGCAGGTTTACACATAATTCTTAATAGAGAATAGTTTTGTTTTCTAAATAAATTGTTTGTTACTAACTGACTGAGATAGCAAAGAAGTTAGTTATTTTACAACATCATAAATTAGCAGTTTGCACACATTAACCTCGGCGCATCTTTTGTCAATTGAACGAGACAGATATGCATTATATATATATATATATATATATATATATATATATATATATATAAATTTTCAAACATAAGTCATGTAACATATACGTCATACGACAATGACATCATTTTACAATACATAAGACGTCTTTCATGATCATGGAAGTTTACTCCAAAGTTATGTACTTGTGGTAGGTTGTTTGTAATCTGCGCCAAAACATGTCCCAAAACGCTTCGACATCTGGCTACATACGACTGATTCACTTGCATCGTAGTGATACTTTATAAAATCGTAAATAAGATTCTAATTAAGGCTTCGACCATTTAAATGTTTTTGGTGCATCTTATTGAAAAAGTTTTCATTCATTTGAAATCGATTTTTAACTTTTCCACACTTCCTAGATGAACTCTTATTCACATAAGTATGCTTTTATCATAAATATAAATATGTATTGTGAAAATCATATATTTTGCACATAGGCATAGGTCCAAAAGTAAAGGTTCATTATTTGGTCATAGTTGTGGTCTTTTGATAACACCTCGATCTATTACTGGCTTTATATTATGTCAGTAAATCCAAGAATTGTATAGTGCAGAAAAGGCAATTCATCCATAGCAGACCGGTTTCGTCCCCATTGGAACTCATCAAGTACTGGCCAGACTCTGCCGCGGACGAAACCGGTCTACTGGATGAATTGCCTTTTCTACACTATACAATTCTTAGTTTATACTGACATATGTAAGTAATTAATGGGTCAGGTGTTTATATCAAGACCGCAACCTTGATTATAATAATTGTTATCACCACCCGCGCAACCAATGTTCGTTTAATTATATAAAGGTTTTCATTAGCTTGAAATTGAATCAATCTTGGGTCTAATCGAATTAAAGAAGCGTCTGCAACATGTAACGTAGAATTCCATTTTAGACTTCGAGTTTTAAAACTATTTAATTATGACAATATTTTCCGTTCCTTTTTGCCTATTGTTTAGACATTGTCTTCAATTTGGTTAACCCACCAACAGGGTAGGTTGCATAAAAACAAGAGGATACATCAGGATTAGCATTAACAAGAGTGGTAATCCCTTTGAGGCAAGCGTGTCTTCCTTTCTGAATACTCCAACGCGAGTACAGAATTTATCCCTCATTTGTGGACTAACTGACGATTGAATCCACTAGAAGTATGAATTATCAAGCAATATTAGAACCAAAACATATTTAGCATGTATAGTGTTCACCAATCAGGCGACACTAAATTATACACAAAAGTCAAATCATTTACTCGCTCTGTAAATTATGTCAACTTCATGATCCCCAAAGGAAATAGATTCAACCATTCTAACAACTTTCTCTTTCAACGGATGTCTCTTACTCTAGTTTTATTGTGTGTCATAACATCAATCAGTTAAGCTTATAATATTTGTTCCATTCAATTTATTTGCAGCCAGTATTATACACAAAGCCTTGATTCACAGATTTAAGTACACCCAGGACACCTCTGGCTGGTTTCCAAATAATGAAGGAACTACGATGTAATATTGTGATGTATTATAAAACAGGGATTTTTGGAAATTTGTTGTCTGCACAAGAATTACAGACACGATTAACTTTGGGTTATTTCTGTTGTAGAGAACTAATATATATATATATATATATATATATATATTATATATATATATATATATATATATATATATATATATGCATTTGTGTATTGGGTGTTCTGTACACTTAGTAACAAATTAGTTCAAATATGACCAGAATAATAAACCAAAGTCAGAATGAACGTAAGGCATTATTACATGTGGGAGCTGGTATTACGCCCTATATTCACTATATATTTGGGTGAGGAATGTGGGACAATTGGGCAGTACAATCTCAAATACGAATGTGTAAACCTGCAGTAGTGGACCTAACTTAATATAAAGTCATCGACAATGCGATTTAAAAGCAAAAAAACTACATATATTATATATACAGGGTCTCTAGTCGGTACCAACACTATGCATGCCGAATCATTACCTGATAATTTCGCTAAGGTTGTTGAACAGGTACATGGTACCAAAACCATGGTTGCCGAGTTAGTAAATGATACCAACAAAATGGATCCCAATATATACTAAATTTCAACAAAATTGAGTATTACAACTTCTTCTGAATACCTGTTACTCCTGCAAATTGAAGGATATTTGTATTCCAAAAGAACGATTTTTCTAGAGTACGAGAGTTCTTATTGGTATACTTGAATGAAATGGGCTTCGAAAAGGATAAATAATTTTCAGAAGAAAGTAATCCTACTGCGTAAATACTTTATTAATTTACTTTTTTATTCGCTAATATGATTTACAGAAATCTAATTTTTATAATTAAATGAACATTGGAGGCACGGGTGGTGATAACAATTAATTGCATGAAGTTTTCGATCATGATATAAACAACTGTTCCATTATGTGCATACGTTTGTCAGTTTAAACTAAACACTTCATAATGTGGAAAAGACGACTCATCCAGTTGACCGGTTTCGTTCTAATTGGTAACTCATCACATATTTTCCAGATTTCGCTTCGGACAGGGCTCGAATCTGGGCACTACTGCTTCGGAATCTTTTTCTCTAACCACTGCGCCATTCTGCAGGTCGAAACCCGTTAGTTCGTGTGATTTACTTTCATGTTGCTATGTTGTTCAAATGATTAGATCCAATAGAATCAGTGGATTTTTATGCATGCAAACTTGATTGAAACAATTATTATTGTTCGCCTTACAATGAATGATTTTATAGGATCTCTTTACCTGCAGTTATTATTCCTTTCGATCTGGAGATATATAGAGAAAATATAAAGGGACTGCTTAACATTATTTAACTTTCAATTATTGCATGCAATAATAATAATCGATTTTCAAATTAAGTATAACACTTATAGGACTGACCTTTATCAAATTGTACATGATATATTGCCAATAAAATAGTTTTTCAGATATTTAAGAACAAAGAAAATGTATAATGCATCATGCCAGCTGAAAATGAACATGGCGTGTAGTTTCGAAACAGCACATTTCGAAACCATGCCTTTGTCGATATTGAGTTAAATGCATTGATAATTTTCTAAGTAACTACATTAGGTTATACCAATGTCAATTGTAAAACGTGTGTGAGTAAATGTACACTAAAAGTTATGATAGAGTATTTGTAAAAGCGAATGTACACAAAATGCCTATAAAAGGATCTAGGTGTTACACTATCGTATTATTTCTGATATAATTTGATTGGTCTCGATAAATTTTCCCACATTAGTCTTATTAGTTTATGCTTTTAAATTAACCACTAGACGTGTTTATTTTCATCTAACGAAATACATTATTTCCTTCTCTTTTTTTGTCTTACACTAAAGGCCTTCATTATTCCAACTAGGTCATTCATTTGAATCGAAGTACCTTCAGTTTTTCCAATATCAAACTTATATAACTTACGTATTGTGTTTACAATTTCATTTCGGTTATTCCATTCTTTTCCCATTAATTTTCAAGCACTATCGTATTTTTGATTATATCATCCAACATTTAGTCATGCTAAACATCTCTAGTAGATCACCGTTATTAATTTTTTATGACAATGTTTGGTCAACATTATGTAATTGATCAGACACATGCGCTGTGTCAGTAGCTAAAGGGAACTGATAATGCACAATGTGTGTGCATAGAATCAAACATTAACTTGAATATTTTTGGGTGAATTTGTATAAGTCAGTGTGTGTGCAGTCGCAATTGGATCTGTAATTTGATTTGAGAAATAAATCATATTTGCAAGTAAAAATTTATTTTATGGCAAGTATGTACACCACAGGTTAAGAAGGAAAATTACTTTTCATCAGAACTTAACTTGACTATAATATCTGGTAATATCTGAACTTCGTCGATATTGAAAATAAGAAGCTACAAAAAGCAATTACGCAACACATTGAAAAATAACCCTGACGCGTACTTTTTCAACTATAAGGCTTTGATCGTATCAGTAAAACAAATAGAAGTATTAACACTTAAGCCAAGATTATGTATATCGCCAAACAATTAGAACTGGACAACAGAGATAAAACAAACTTTACACGATGTTACGTCAGCAGTTTTACAAGAAAATGTTTTTTCCTCCTTTTTCACGCTGAGCTACGTGTTGCCCATGAGTGAGGGAGAATGGTTTCGCAATAGTTAAACACATTTTTTAATAAAGTCACATTCCATATCAGGCGGCTGCCAAATTGTTCTTCAAAACAAAAAAACCAAAATGGATTACGCATAATGGAGGCTGGTGTATGCAAATTACTTACACCACAGCTAACTAAAAAAAATATGCAATGCGGTTTGATCCTCGCTAACCAGTTTTCCGTCGTACTCTGATGATGATCGTGGAAGGTCAAAACGCGTCGTTGCGTACGACTGGCGGTAGTTTTGCTATGTTGTTCGACGACTGGTTAAACACAATTGGATTGGTATTTACTTTAAGCTCGCAAACTTGATTTAAAGGAGTGTAACAACCACCCACGCAATCGATGTTTTTTTAAATTATATTGACTATATATTTCTGTGGCGAAAGCTGCAAACAGTAAATGTTCGCGACTGCATATAAATCGTGAAGCCGACATTTCCAGTGAATTAGAATGTATGACAGCCGCATATCTAATTTTTGTTTTCTTATTTATATATATATAAATATATAAATATATATATATATATATATATATATATATATATATATATATGTTGATAATAATGTTCTTTCCACAATAACGTTCTTTCCGCTCTACACTTTAACGTCACTAATTCAACTAGTTTTCAAGAAGATTCTTTTGAAATGCGAGCTTTAATAAAAAATCATTGTACCCTTCCTGCGTGCAAAAACAAAAATAAATTTTATCAGATACACGAAACATTTCTTTCGCATCATCTCCTCAACTATCTACTAATGAACATATAGTAATATGCAACGGAAAGCAAAACAAGATAGAAGTATGTGAACATAGAGAGAGTGTGAAAAACGGAAACCAATCAAATTGCGTGCGTCACATCCATTTCAAGCTCAATGCTTGTACGTGCTTCTTCTGCTTACATAAATCCGGCGGCAATTTGTTTATCCATAAGGCTTCGTATGTGACTAGCTCCCTTTTGTTTTTGCATTTAGTAATTACTTTGAATGCTACGTCTGGAGAACATACGTGCGATGTTTCGATGATGTGTTGCGCAATAGCAGACGTGTATTCACCATTTGATTTAAAACAGGCGTTTAAGTTAAACGAACATTGGTTGCGCGGGTGGTGATAACAATTATTATAATCAAGGTTGCTTTTAAGTTACAATGTTACATTTAATGCAGCTAAGCTATGAGTGTTATTTAGGGTAACACACTTGCTTTTACCAGCAATCAAAGAGAAACAGCCTTTAATGTCGATATCAAATATTATTTACCAATATACTATGAGCGAAGTCGATCGATCAACTTACGTGGGCCTATCGACCAGACGGTTAATTACTCGAATGAGAGATCATTGTAACTTATACGCCTGTTTTAATTCAAATGGTGAATACACGCCTGCTATTGCGCAACACATCATCGAAACATCGTATGTATGTTCTCGAGACATAGCATTAAAACTAATTACTAAATGCAAAAACAAAAGGGAGCTAGCCACATACGAAGCCTCATGGATAAACAAATTGCTGCCGGATTTATGCAAGCAGAAGAAGCATGTACAGGCATTGAGCTTGATCTGGATGTGACGCACCCAATTGATTGGTTTCCGTTTTTCACACTCTCTCTATGTTCACATATTTCTATTTTGTTTTGCTTTCCAATTTATATATTACTATATGTTCCTTAGTAGATATTTGAGGAGATTATGCGAATGAAATTTTTCCAGTATCTGATAAAATTTCTTTTTCTTTTGCACACAGAAAGGGTAAAATGAATTTTATTAAAGCTCGCATTTCAAAGAAATATATATGTATATTTATGGAATGTGGTTTGATCCTCGCTAGCCAGTTTGCTGTCGTAATCTGATGATGAGCATGGAAGGGCGATACTTCTCGGTACTTGTGATTGACGGTAGTTTTGCTGTGATGTTCGACGACTGGTTAAATACAGTAGGATTGGTGTTTATTTCAAGTCAGCAAACTAGACTTTATTAAATTGTGACTACCACCTGCACAGCCAATGATTTTCTTATTTAATTACTTAAATTTATTTATGGATGTTTGAACAAAATACCTTTGAACTATTAAGTGATAGGAAAGTATGCAAAAATTATGTTGATGATAAAGTATTTGCCTTAAATTCCGTTTATACTGAACATCTGCGTAATAAAGCCAATAAATAGAATCACAATATTAGATTCATTATTTATAACACTGTGGATGAAACTATTTTTCTTGATGTTTTGTTCAAACGTAGAACTAATGGCATATAGTATAGATCAGTTTTCCACAAAAAATGGGCTGTGCAAATTTTTATTTTTCAACGGCTATTGCCTGTTCAAATGAAAAAAAAATTTGTTTATGTTGTTGTGTAATCGTGCATTGTTTATTTGTTTTTCTGGCCGTTAGCAAAATGAGCTGAATAATGTGTGCAATGTTATTATCATTATATATTATCCACTACACTTTGTTAACACGTGTAAATCTAATGATATAAATAACCCAGTGGTGAATGATTTTTACAACTAAAACCGGTGTTATTCACAAAAAATATAATGGCTAAGAGGCAGTGATACGCATAAAAGTTAGATTGCGTTTCGATTTGATGTTCACATACCTTGCAGCTGGCTTTGATTTGACTTCATTCACCATAAAACTTCTTCTACCTAGTTTGGAAGGAAGAATTCAACTACAATCTGCAGCTTACTTTATATACAATCTGAATTTTACCATTAATCAATCATAGCTAGGCAAATTCAGTAAAATATTTATTTTACGCTTGTCGGAGTCAATACCAATTTGTTGCATGCAGTTGCGCGTGAATCTATAACAAGTTTTGTCCGGTGAAACATGCAACAGGTCAAGAAAACATTTAAGGCAAGGTGTGTAAGCATGCATTCCTATAGACGTTGTCGAGAAATGTGCAAACGAAAATGAATAGTTCGTGCAATTACGTTACCATGGGGCTTGCCAAGCCCTATGCAAACTATTAGCTATGTTTCTTGTATTTAAACTCTCATGATTCATTTTTTTACTATTTACGAGGAATGCTTGTTCTATTAAAACAAATATATCCCTGGGTTATATTTCTTCAATAAATCAGTTGATCATATTTTAAAAAACGATTATTTGCAATATACTATGTCCAATTGTTCGGTATTCAGCCACGAAGGCTGTTAACAAACAAATAGTACAAATTCAATTGTTTGTATAATCAGCATATTTATATAATTAAACGAACATTGGTTGCGCGGGTGGTGGTAACAATTATTATAATCAAGGTTGCGGTCTTGATATAAACACCTGACCCACTAATTACTTACATATGTCAGTATAAACTAAGAATTGTAGAGTGTAGAAAAGGCAATTCATCCAGTAGACCGGTTTCGTTCTTATTGGGAACTTATCAAGTACTGGCCAGAATTTGCCGCGGACAGGATATGAACCTGGGCACGTCTGCTTCGGAATCTGATGCTCTAACCACTGAGCTATCCTGCCGCACACTACACTACACACAATTTTCAGTTATATACTAACTAATACAACTTGGTTAGTCAATTTTTCTTTTAGGTGGAGCTCATATGGCATCCATTTAGACCCAAAGTTCCAACTAACCATGCCCAATCTGTCATTACTGAACAGAAACCACATTACATGGGGAAGTGGTATTGAAAATGAATATTTATATAATTAAACGAACATTGGTTGTGCGTGGTGGTGATAATAATTATGTATCATGTTGTGGTCTCTGATATAAACACCTGACCCATTAATTACTTACATATGTCAGTATAAACTAAGAATTGTATAGTGTAGAAAAGGCAATTCTTCCAGTAGACCGGTTTCGTCCTTATTGGGAACTCATCAAGTACTGGCCAGAATTCTTAGTTTATACTGACATATGTAAGTAATTAATGGGTCAGGTGTTTATATCAAGACCGCAACCTTGATTATAATAATCAGCATATTGTCTTAAAAATGACATTTCTAAGTACTAATTTTCTTCGGTTTAAAGTATTATAAAATTAAATAATAATTGATTGCGTGGGTGGTCCTAGCAATTCCTGAAATCAAGAATACGACCTTTAGATAAGCCGCAATCATATATTATTTAACAAATCGCATAAAATTGTAAAATTACGCGCGTCTGGCGGTAGTTTCTATAAGCTGTCTAACTGGTGAAGTAAAATGGACTGGTGCGTCTCTTATTATCCCAAACTTCATTGTAATATTGTTTATTTTATATATCTGTGGCGAAAGTTGCAAAAATCTTATGTTTATGATTTAATAGAAAATGTGCATCCGGCATTTCAAGTTATGTATACTACACGTGAGGCTATTAAATGTAGATGAACATGTATTTCTTTCCAGACTATATACGAACAGTGCAATTTGATCCATGTTTGTCAGTTTGACGTCGTACACTAATGATCCACATTGAAGGCCGAAACACGTCAATATGTGCAACGCCCAGGTTCGAGTCCTGTTCGCGACAAATTCTGGCCAGTACATGATGAGTTCCCAATAAGGACGAAACCGGTCTACTGGATGAGTTGCCTTTTCTACACTATGCAATTCTTAGTTTATACTGACATATGTAAGTAATTAATGGGTCAGGTGTTTATATCAAGACCGCAACCTTGATTATACTAATTGTTATCACCACCCGCGCAACCAATGTTCGTTTAATTATATAAATGTTCATTTCAACACCATTTCCCCATGTAATGTGGTGTCTGATCAGTAATGACAGATTGGGCATGGTTAGTTGGAACTTTGGGTCTAAATGGATGCCATATGAGCTCCACCTAAAGGAAAAATTGACTAACCAAGTTACATTAGTTAGTATATAACTGAAAATTGTGTGTAGTGTAGTGTGCGGCAGGAGAGCTCAGTGGTTAGAGCACCAGATTCCGAAGCAGACGTGCCCAGGTTCGTATCCTGTCCGCAGCAAATTCTGTCCAGTACTTGATGAGTTCCCAATAAGGACGAAACCGGTCTACTGGATGAATTGCCTATTCTACACTATACAATTCTTAGTTTATACTGACATATGTAAGTAATTAATGGGTCAGGTGTTTATATCAAGACCGCACCCTTGATTATAATAATATGTGCAACTGTCCGTAGTTTTGTTCTGTTCTGCGACTGGTTAAATAAAATGGGATCGGTGTTTATCTGAAATTTGAAATCTCGATTTAAATAAACTAAAAAATTAATTATCAAAATGTTACTTTAATTTGTATTCATTCATGCTCTGCTAATTACTTTAATCAAAGTTTCGATCTGCATATAAACACCAAACCCGATATGTACAGATATGCGAGACTGCTAGAGGTGAGAGTCGCATGTCTAAATTTGATTTCCATATATATTCAATGCGATTTGATCCTCGCAAGTCAGTTTTCCGTCGTACTCTGATGATGATCATGGAAGGTCGAAACGCGTCAGTGCGTTGCAGCTGGCGGTAGTTCTGTTATGTTGTTCGATGACTGGTTAAATACAATGGGATTGGTGTTTACTTCAAGCACGCAAACTTGATTTAAAGAATTGTTACCACCACCCGCGCAATCAATTATTGTTTAAATTGTATTGCCTATATATTTATATGTGGCGAAAGCTGCAAACAGTTAATGTTCGTGACTGCATAGAAATTGTGTAACCGACATTTCCAGTCAAGTTCAATGTATGCGAGACTGCTAGAGGTGAGAGCCGCATATCTAAATTTGATTTCTATATATATTCAATGCGGTTCGATCCTCAATAGTCAGTTTGCCGTCGTACTCTGATGATGATCATGGAAGGTCGAAACGCGTTAGTGCTTTGCGACTGGCGGTAGTGCTGTTATGCTGTTCGACGACTGGTTAAATAAAATGGGATTGGTTTTTACTTCAAGCTCGAAAACTTCATTTAAAGAATTGTTACTACCACTCGCGCAATAAATTATTGTTAAATTGTGTTGCCTATATATGTATATGTGGCGAATGATGCAAAAAATTAATGTTCGTGACTGCATACAAACTGTGCAGCCGACATTTCCAGTCAAGTTCAATGTATGCAAGACTGCTAGAGGTGAGAGCCGCATATCTAAATTTGATTTCCATATATATTAAATGCGGTTTTATCATCGATAGTCAGTTTGCCGTCGTACTCTGATGATGATCATGGAAGGTCGAAACGCGTCAGTGCGTTGCGGCTGGCGGTAGGTTTGTTATGTTGTTCGACGACTGGTTAAATACAATGGGATTGGTGTTTACTTCAAGCTCGAAAACTTGATTTAAATAATTGTACAGATATTTGTCAGTATAATCTACGTATCACATAGTGTAGAAAAGGCAATTCAACCAGTAGAATAGTTTCGTCCTTATTTAAAACTTATCACGTACTGCCCAGAATTTGTCGCGGACAGGGCTCGAACCCGGGCACGTCTGCTTCGAAGGCTGCTACTCAAACCACTGATTCACCCTGCCACACACACACACAATTTTCAGTTTTATACTACCTAATGTTTTTAATTAGCCTTTCAATATGTGGAGCGTATACGGAATTCCTTTAGACCTGAAGTTCAATCTAACAACCCCAAATCTGTTACAACAGACACAACAGTACATAGGGAAGTGGTATTGAAATGAACATTTATATAATTAAACGAACATTGGTTAAGCGGACGATGATAACAATTACTCTAATCAAGTTAGGGGTATTGATATGAACACCTGGCCTATTACCGTCATACTTTTGTCAGTATTAACTAAATTCTGTATATTGTAGAAAGGGAAATTCATCCAGTAGACCGGTTTCGTTTTTGTTGGGAACTCATCACCTACTGTCTAGAATTTGCCGCGGTCCGTGTTTTTTAATGACTAAATTCCGAAGCACAGCAAATTTAACTGATTTTCATGTCTGGATAAAATATTGACTGGCTTTTGTGCTAAAATGTAAAACTTGACTTTTATGATAAATTTCACGACAAGTTCTAATAAGTTTGCATTCTAAAATGCTCACTGGGTTGTCATTTCTTCGATTCATTTTGTGGTCCTTGCTAAGTTTCAGATGTTTTTGGCTGCATTCCATTGTCTACCAGCTAGGCTTAATTCATAGACAATAATTTTTGGATTTTTATATCATGACAACGGCATCTTTATTTATTTATTTATTTATTTATTTCTTTGACAAGTATGATCAGCTATTTGACAGTTCAGCTCATTTGACAGGCCGTGTCTGTCAACAAGAATTGGCAGTGAACAATTTCTATCTACCACTTCCACGGAAGCACACCAAGGCTAATATTATGCTTATTTGAATGATGCTTTGCTTCTACTCATTGTTTGACTTCGATTAGTGCTTCAATTGGTTTATTATATTTACGGTATACAACAGTTAGTGACTTTTAAGGCGTAGTGAGGCTACTCTTGATGAATAGCAATAAAATGAAACAAAGCTAATGGTAGGACCACTCGTTCCTTGCATGCTTAGTTTGGTCCAACCTCCCGGTGCTATATGGCAATATTTTTTGTAAGGGTTAAAAAAACTTTGTCTACATTGGCATATTGTCTATCTGCACATTTGTGTACAAGCCTCCGTTATGCCGATAACTATTGAATGTACTAGGCAGGACGGTAATAATTTCTATTCTAATAGAAGAATATATTTTAACATGTTTCTATTTATCTACACAGTTTGTTAAAATCTAAAGTGGAATCTAGGTCAGTTCTTCGTCGTTCTGTAAAAAAATTACCATACCTTAGAATTTGAGAAAAATTCTGCATTATGATAATTATCTAAACCGCTCTAGGCAAATGGAGGTTAGTTTGTCAAACAATGAATCTGGATTTCAGTTGATTAAAACGCTTACATTCAAAATAATACACTTATTAACCTGATTCCTAGATGAGTACTATTAAACGATGGCATGCACATCTATTATCTTTGCAATGACACTTAGAAACACCCAGATACTAGATTTACAGTGAGACTAATTTTTCAGCTTCACGACTGACATGAAGGCGTCGGTCGTAAATCAAAGAAACTGGCAACGCTGTCAATTTTTAATGTCTAGATGCCGATTTTCTTCAATCTCACGACAAAATAAAATGAAAAATTTTGCATCATTTTTAAGACTAAGCTATTTTTTATAGTCATCTATTTTTCCGTTCTTGTTTATTGCCGTTTACCGAGTGGCATCAGCATAATATTTTCTCTTTATGCCGCCTCCACTATTATTTAAATCAAGGTTGCGACGTTGCGAAAGCCACCAATCCTAGTATATCCATTTTTTTCATATAAACTAAGCATTTAATAAGGCTGCAAATGTAATTAATCCAGCTTCAGCATAATTGGGAAATCGTTAAGTATCGTCCAGATATTTTCCACAGTCGGGGCACAAACCGAGACTTATTTACCTTGGAGTCTGTAACTTTATCCACTGCGCTATTCTGTTCACAGTACACAGAATTTTCAGTCATATACTAACTTTTATATGTATTTGTTAGCCTTTTCTTCAGGTGAAGTCTATCTGGCATCTATTTCTACATAGAATTCCAGTTAGCACGCCAACCTCTTATTATATTATTATTACACACCGCAAAATAATTTCAAAAAATCTTATTATAGAGCAGACACAACGTCACCTAGGAAAGAGTTACTGAGTTGAAGATTTCTACAATTAAACGATAATTAAATGCGCCTCTTCTAGTTTGTCTCAGTTAATGTGACCATGTACATCAATGCCATTTGTCGTCCACAACATGCAATAAGTTTTCACATGGCTTTCTTAACGAATAATGGCTTTAGGAGCTATGTCGCACCATTCGATATTCCTACATATTTTGACAAAATATATAATTCGTTTGAGTGAAGTGCCGGCTCCTATTCAAAAGTGGTCAGCAAGCACGATTGGCATATGCACTTTTGACGATACCATTATTTGATGCGGACTTTGGCATATATTTCTAGTCCTATTTGAACTACATTTTTACTAGGTGCGCAATACATAATACACAACTGCATATATATTAGTTCTTTGCAACTTACAGTATTAATTTTTTTATATATTTAATGGAGAGATGTCATGATTACCGCGAAAAGCGACAACTAATATCGATCAAGGACAGAGTGTATGGATTTACTGGAGTAGCATGTGTTCAGAAATTGTTGTAATTCTCAATTTCGGTGAACTATAGCATAAATTGATTTCCATCAGTTGGTACCATGTCCGACTCGGCAACCATAGCGTTAGTACCATGTACCTTTTCGCTACTACAATGTTGGTATCAGTTACTAACACAAAAGCCATATTGTTAGTATCCTTTACAGACTCGGTATATATATTATATAGTGTGAGTTAGCGTTGAAGTCGCATTGTCGTGACTTTAGATAATGTTTGCTTCACTACTGCAGGTTTACACATTCGTCTAGAAGATTGTACCGTCCTATTCCTCACCCAAATATATAGTGGTTAAAGGGCGTAATACCGGCTCCTACTTATGAGTCGCCAGTAAGCACGTAACGAATGTGCATGAGATTATACTTTCCGTTTAAGCTGTCTTTGGTTTATCCTTCTGGTCACAACTGAACTAATTTGTTACTAGGTTTGCAACACATAATACATTGTTGCATATATATTAGGTCTTCGCAAAAGACAGTATTTATTTTTTATATATTTAATGGAGTGATGTCATGATTACCGCGAAAAGCGACAACTGATATCGATCAAGGTCAAAGTGTGTGGATTTTCTGAAGTATCAGGCGTTCAGAAGTAGTTTTAATTCTCAATTTTGGTCAACATTAACATGCCTTGAAATTCATTGTGTTGGTACCATAATGTTGATATCAGGTACTAACACAACGACCATAGTGTTAGTGCACTTTACAATCTCATTATACATATTGTATATAGTGAGTTGGCTTTGAAGTAGCATTTTCAAAGATTTTATATGAAGTTAACTCCAATGCACCTAGAATACACAATCGTATAAGCGAATGTATCATCCAACTATCCCACATTCATTGGCCACGTATATTGTTAATATATGACTTATTACCAACCAGTAAGCAAGAAACGTATTTGTTCATGAGATTGTACCTTTTGTTCATGCTGACATTGGATTATCTCTTTTAATCTAAGTTGTAATTATGTACATACATTTTTTAGTATTAACTAGGTATTGTATAGTATGGGAAAGACAATTTATCTAGTAGACCGGTTTCGTCCTTATTGGTTTATCCTGCTGATCTTATTTATTCTATTTTATTTTTGCGTACGCAATACTTACCAAACATGTTCATGTGTTTCAAACAATTATCGCTCTGGACGCTTTAAATTCTCCACGGACCGACTGTATTTGAAAATAATTGGCGCGCCATTTGTTTATTTCGTAAAATATTATAAAGAGTTTGAATGCAAATTTTTGTGCAACAATTATGCTTTGTTGGCATGATTTCAGGAATCATTTCAAAGAGAGAAATGTGTA
>JAQBSW010000197.1:240000-254444 GCA_029291075.1 Eudiplozoon nipponicum
GAAATGCAATCGCAATAGAAAATAATAAGATATAAAGAAATTAATGTATAAATGTATAAGATATGGAGCAGATTAGTTTTATAATGTTCTGGCCACAATTTATCAACAGAGAGAGACTAATCAGAACTTGAGGTAGGCGAATTTATGTTACCAACTTTAACGATAGTTTTGTAATCGAATTAATTCATGTATTCACATCTTCTTGAAAACACCGTTCTAAACAGTTTCCTTAATTTATTTTCTTTTGCCGTTATTAGAGGCTATAGCCGCATGTCTAATTTTGCTTTCCATATATATGAAATGCTTGTCGATCCTCGCCGGTCAGTTTGCCGTCGTACTCTGATGATGATCATGGAAGGTCGAAACGCGTTAGTGCGTGCGACTGGCGGTAGTTTTGCTATGTTGTTCGATGACTGGTTAAATAAAATGAGATTGGTGTTTACTTCAAGCTCGCAAACTTGATTTAAAGAATTTCACTTAATTGTATGTCTAATTTCTACCGAAAGAAGTGTAAAATCACACGTATAGTTACATGCACAAACCAAACTTCAGTTTAATTTTCCGTACTTCCAACCTTAATTTGATACATAATTTAACTCATATAAACGAGACAACAATCAATGCATTGGGATTCAAACATTTCTTATGTGTCCAGGACTTAAAATTCCCCTCCTTGGTTAGACATTTTACTGCACAGGTATAAACCTTTTTCATATGTTGTATTTTTATACTAATTGTGTTAATTTCTTGTTTATTTTGAAGCCCAGTACAGTTGTTTTGCTTTTCCTTTAAGAAGGACACCTGAGCCAGTACATTTATGAACATTTGAATACACCTAGAGAAAATGTAAATGTTGAGTTCTAAAATCTTATTCCACAAAACAAGGATTAGACAATTGTGCAACATTATTTCGCGCACAATATACTTTCCTTTAGGTCATAACGAGAATACAGTGCGAAAAAAAGATAAATTAATTGTGTTTTACGAAATGATTGCAGTAATTATGTATTGAATTGTGTCGTTATATTTATCTATATAACCTTTCGTAAATACCGTTTAATTCATTGTCAGTGGTTATGAATTAACAAATGTGTGTCTGGAAAACTTTATGGCCATCATTCATTTTCTGACCACAAATGTACATCACATTACCCGGGCGAACCTTGCTTATTTTTACCCAAACCGATTAGATTTAATGACTCACTGCATTTTAATTTTTGCCAATGCATTACTACATGACGAAACAAATCTGATAAATGCATGTAACCAAATAACTACGATATATATATATATATATATATATATATATATATATATATATATATATATATAAACGGGTGTGTTTACGATATGTGAACATGTTTTGTTGGTTATTTTATTTAAAAGGTCAGATTGAACACCAATTATGCTGTTAATATACAATAAATTGTATCATATTTAGATTGAAATTTATCCTATTACATTTGGGCGTGTTACCAGACATTACCTCCTCTGTAAATGTAGTTTGTATACGAAATCCGGTTTGCATACAAACAAGACTACGATGCGCCATTATAAATAACCAAAGTTGAGACTAGCTGCGACATGGCTAAATTTTATTTCATTTTCATTTTCGATTGACTCATCTCTTTTAATCAAAAACTGGTTGTATTGATAAATTTTGCATATAGTGGAACGAACTGCGGACTATGTATCTATTTACGTTGATTGGTTATTGATGCGTTGATTTATGGAGGTAGCTAAAGCTATTAGTCTATGATAAACTGATCATCAGATTAAGAATAGTTATCGGTTGAAATGAGGGAATAAATCGTGTATTGAAGCGAAGATTTATTTCTCAATTCAAATTAAAAATCATAAAAATTTTTGAAATCAAATGTAGGCATATAGAAAATTAATCGTTTCAAGGCAAACATATTTGAAACCTTGTTTTATCAATTATCGCATCCACATCGAAGCGATGCATATTAATTGCAATGAGATTTTACAGAATTATACAGAGTTTTTTAAATTGTGATATATTTATTTTATTTCCCATCAACAAAAAACCAAAATTTATTTATAAAAGAGCAAAAAGCCTTAAAAGACATTTATTTTAATGTTAAGAGTTACCCAATTTTAACTTTAGATCATCAAATGCTCTCTTTCTATTGGATGAACTTGAATAGCTTTTGAAGGTCTAATAGAATACAAGATGTCAACATATCCTGGATTGCATTATTTGCATAGTATTATCAAGTGTTGAATTTCGCAATTTCATCAGTTATTTACGAATCGACATAGCAACCCGGCAATCATATGTTGTAAATACTACACCCATTGTATTTAACCAGTCCTCGAACAACATAACAAAACTACCGCCGGCCGCAACGCACTGGCGCGTTTCGACCTTCCATGATAATCATCAGGGCACGACGGCAAACTGACTAGCAAGGATCCAACCGCATTGCAGTCAGTTTTCCGTCTTACTCTGATAATGATTTTGGAAGGTCGAAACGCGTCAGCTCGTTACGACTGCCGGTAGTTTTGTTTAGTTGTTCGACGACTGGTTAAATACAATGGGATTGGTGTTTACTTCAAGCTCGCAAACTTAGTTTAAGGAATTGTTACCACCATCCGCGCAATCAATTATTGTTTAATCATATGTTGTAATTCGGCTTTATCGAGAAAGTTTGAAAATTGATCTGATAGCATTTGTTAATGTGTAGGCTGCGAATAACAAACAAGCATTGATTGGATAACAATCATTTAAATCAAGCTTGAGAACATCAGATAAACACCATTATTCTTTAATTAACAGTCGCACAACATAGCGTAACTACAATCTGTTGCACGTAACGAAGCGTTTTGTTTTCTCAGGGTCATTTTCAGAGTACGACAACAAACTGACTTATGGGAGTGAACCCGCAATGCATATATAAAGTATTGCACGCGAGATGTACGGATTTCAACCCCAATAGTCTCGCATTAATTGAACTTCGCTGTAAATTCCGGAAGAAATTGTTCCAAGCAGTAACGAAAAAATATTTTTGCAGTGTTCGCCATACGTTTATAAGATAAACAATTTAATCGCCATAGATTATGCTACCAATGATTGACTAGATATTATTATAATCAAGGTTGCGATCTTGATATAAGCACCTGACCCATTAATTACTTACACATCTCAGTATAAACTAAAAAATTTTATAATGTAGAAAAGAAAATTAATCCAGTAGACCGGTTTCGTCCTTATTGGGAACTCATCATGTACTGGCCAGAAATTGCCGCGGACAAGACTCGAACCTGGGCACATCAGCTACGGAATCTGCTACTCTAACCACTGCGCCACTCTGCCGCGCACATCACCACACACAATTTTCAGTTATATACTAACTTATGTAACTTTTTTAGTCTAATTTTCCTTTAGGAAAAGCAGGGTGGCTCAGTGATTAGAACACCAGATTCCGAGGCAGGCGTGCCCAGGTTCGAGCACTGTCCACGGCAAATTCTGGCCAGTACATGATGAGTTCCCAATAAGAACGAAACCAGTCTACTGGATGAATTGCCTTTTCTACACTATACAATTCTTAGTTTATACTGACATATGTAAGTAATTAATGGGTCAGTTGCTTATATCAAGATCGCAAATTTGATCATAATAATTGTTATCACCGCCTGTGCGACCAATGTTCGTTTGATTGACTATATAATTATGTTTGCCAACTTCATTTAAAGAACTGTGAATATTGTTTCGTTGTTGGCTTGACGTTTTGGAAATTCCTTGTTCTTCTATGTCGTCGCGTCTTGCTATTAACTTGAATAAATTAGTTAGGCGGAGTGAAATAGTTGCCTCTGTTTAAAGTAAAACATTCCCAAAAAGCGAGCTATTTATAATAAAATATATTAACAGCAAATGTCATGCAAGTATGTATTAGGTTTTGCGAACCTAGTAACAAATTAGTTCAGTAAGCACGAAACGAATGTGCATGAGATTACACTTTCCGTTCATGCTGCCTTTGGTTTATCCTTCTGGTCACAACTGAACTAATTTGTTACTAGGTTCGCAAAACCTAATACATACTTGCATATATATTAGTTCTTCGCAACAAACAGTATTTAGCAAATGTCATGTTTCAAATATTTATCTTTAGAAAGCGTGTTTCCATACTTACAGAAACTATAGTAAATTAATTGTGAAGAGTGTATTTAGTAGTTATCTTTAATGGTACGTCTAGAGAGCATACGTGTGAGGTATTTGGGACCAGAAAAGAAGGCAGTTTACCTGAACATCTAATATAAAGGGGATGCAGTTTCCAGCATAGCACAAAAGAAAGTTTAAGCGACATTAACACGCACATTTATTGTAGCTAAACTACGAGTTTAATTTAATGTAACACGCTTTTACAAGTAATCGAATATTATTTACCCAAATACATGCGCAATTTTAAACTGTATACTAACTAATGTAACTTGGTTGGAGTATTTTTCCTTCAGGTGGAGCTCATATGGCATCCATCTAGACCTAAAATTCCAACAAACCATCCCCAATCTGTCATCACTGAACAGACACCACACTACATGGGAAAGTGATATTGAAATGAATATTTATATGATTAAACGAACATTGTTTGCACCGGTGGTGATAAAAATTATTATAATCAAGATTGTGATCTTGATATAAAAACCTGACCCATTAATCACTTACATTTGTCAGTATAATCTAAGACCATAACCTTTATTTAATTATTTATTATTACCACCTGCGCAATCAATGATTGTTTAATGTTATTGGCTATTGGCAAAATTATTGTTATTATTGCATTTGGCGAAATCTGCAAAAATTAATATTCGTGACTGCATAGAAATTTTGTAGCTCAAATTTCCAGTCTAACACAATATATTTGAGATTTCTAGTGGTCAGATCTGCATATCCAAGTTTGGTTTCCTTCTATATGCATTCTGGTTTGATCCTCACGAGTCGGTTTGCCGTCGTGCTTTGATGACGATCAGGGAAGATAGAAACGAGTCAGTACACGTGATTGACGGAAGTTTTAGTATGTTTTACGGCTGGTAAAATACAATGGAATTGGTGTTTAAATCAATCTTGCAAACCTTTTTTAGATATTTATTATCATTTCTCGTGCAATCAATGATTGTTTGACCGTATTTTTGCTTTAACAATAATTGATTGCATGTGTGGTGGAAACAATTATTAAAATCAAGTTTGCGAGCTTGAAGTAAACACCAATCCCATTGTATTTAACCAGTCGTCGAACAACATAACAAAACTACCGCCAGCCGCAACGCACTGCCGCGTTTCGACCTTCAATGATCACCATCAGAGTACGACGGCAAACTGACTATCGAGAATCAAACCGCATTTAATATATATGGAAATCAAATTTAGATAGGCGGCTCTCACCTCTAGCAGTCTCGCATAAATTGAACTTGACTGGAAATGTCGGCTGCACAATTTCTATGCACTCACGAACATTAACTATAAAACAATAATTGATTGCGCGGGTGGTGGTAACAATTATTTAAATCAAGCTTGCGAGCTTGAAGTAAACACCAATCCCATTGTTTTTAACCAGTCGTCGAACAACATAACAAAACTACCGTCAGCCGCAACGCACTGACGCGTTTCGACCTTCCATGATCATCATCAGAGTACGACGGCAAACTGACTATCGAGGATCAAACCGCATTGAATATATATGGAAATCAAATTTAGATATGCGGCTCTCACCTCTAGCAGTCTCGCATACATTGAACTTGACTGGAAATGTCGGCTGCACAATTTCTATGCAGTCACGAACATTAACTGTTTGCAGCTTTCGCCACATATACAAATATAAGCAATACAATAAAACAATAATTGATTGCGCGGGTGGTGGTAACAATTCTTTAAATCAAGTTTGCGAGCTTGAAGTAAACACCAATCCCATTGTATTTAACCAGTCGTCGAACAACATAACAAAACTACCGCCAGCCGCAACGCACTGACGCGTTTCGACCTTCCTTGATCATCATCAGAGTACGACGGCAAACTGACTATCGAGGATCAAACCGCATTGAATATATATGGAAATCAAATTTAGATATGCGGCTCTCACCTCTAGCAGTCTCGCATAAATTGAACTTGACTGGAAATGTCGGCTGCACAATTTCTATGCAGTCACGAACATTAACTGTTTGCAGCTTTCGCCACATATACAAATATAAGCAATACCATAAAACAATAATTGATTGCGCGGGTGGTGGTAACAATTCTTTAAATCAAGTTTGCGTGGTTGAAGTAAACACCAATCCCATTGTTTTTAACCAATCGTCGAACAAAATAACAAAACTACCGTCAGCCGCAACGCACTGACGCGTTTCGACCTTCCATGATCATCATCAGAGTACGACGGCAAACTGACTATCGAGGATCAAACCGCATTGAATATATATGGAAATCAAATTTAGATATGCGGCTCTCACCTCTAGCAGTCTTGCATACATTGAACTTGACTGGAAATGTCGGCTGCACAATTTCTATGCAGTCACGAACATTAACTGTTTGCAGCTTTCGCCACATATACATATATAAGCAATACAATAAAACAATAATTGATTGCGCGGGTGGTGGTAACAATTCTTTAAATCAAGTTTGCGAGCTTGAAGTAAACACCAATCCCATTGTATTTAACCAGTCGTCGAACAACATAACAAAACTACCGCCAGCCGCAACGCACTGACGCGTTTCGACCTTCCATGATCATCATCAGAGTACGACGGCAAACTGACTATCGAGGATCAAACCGCATTGAATATATATGGAAATCAAATTTAGATATGCGGCTCTCACCTCTAGCAGTCTCGCATACATTGAACTTGACTGGAAATGTCGGCTGCACAATTTCTATGCAGTCACGAACATTAACTGTTTGCAGCTTTCGCCACATATACATATATAGGAAATAACAATTTAACAATAATTGATTGCGCGGGTGGTGGTAACAATGCTTTAAATCAAGTTTGCGAGCTTGAAGTAAACACCAACCCCATTGTATTTTACCAGTCTACGAACAACATAACAAACCTACCGCCAGCTGCAACGCACTGACGCTTTTCGACCACCCATGATCATCACCTGATTACGACGGCAAACTGACTATCGAGTATCAAACCGCATTGAATATACATGGAAATCAAATTTAGATATGCGGCTCTCACCTCTAGCAGTCTTGCATACATTGGACTTGACTGGAAATGTCGGCTGCACAATTTCTACGCATTCACGGACATTAATTGTTTGCAGCTTTCGCCACATATACATATATAGACAATACAATTTAACAAAGTTGATTGCGCGGGTGGTGGTAACAATGCATTAAATCGAGTTTGCGTGCTTGAAGTAAACACCAACCCCATTGTATTTAACCAGTCTACGAAAAACATAACAAAACTACCGCCAGCTGCAACGCACTGACGCGTTTCGACCTTCCATGATCATCATCAGAGTACGACGGCAAACTGACTATCGAGTATCAAACCGCATTGAATATATATGGAAATCAAATTTAGATATGCGGCTCTCACCTCTAGCAGTCTTGCATACATTGAACTTGACTGGAAATGTCGGCTGCACAATTTCTATGCAGTCACGAACATTAATTGTTTGCAGCTTTCGCCACATATACATATATAGACAATACAATTTAACAATAATTGATTGCGCGGGTGGTGGTAACAATGCTTTAAATCAAGTTTGCGAGCTTGAAGTAAACACCAACCCCATTGTATTTAACCAGTCTACGAACAACATAACAAAACTACCGCCAGCTGCAACGCACTGACGCGTTTCGACCTTCCATGATCATCATCAGAGTACGACGGCAAACTGACTATCGAGTATCAAACCGCATTGAATATATATGGAAATCAAATTTAGATATGCGGCTCTCACCTCTAGCAGTCTTGCATACATTGAACTTGACTGGAAATGTCGGCTGCACAATTTCTATGCAGTCACGAACATTAACTGTTTGCAGCTTTCGCCACATATACATATATAGACAATACAATTTAACAATAATTGATTGCGCGGGTGGTGGTAACAATGCTTTAAATCAAGTTTGCGAGCTTGAAGTAAACACCAATCCCATTGTATTTAACCAGTCTCGAACAACATAACAAAACTACCGCCAGCTGCAACGCACTGACGCGTTTCGACCTTCCATGATCATCATCAGAGTACGACGGCAAACTGACTATCGAGGATCAAACCGCATTGAATATATATGGAAATCAAATTTAGATATGCGGCTCTCACCTCTAGCAGTCTTGCATACATTGAACTTGACTGGAAATGTCGGCTGCACAATTTCTATGCAGTCACGAACATTAACTGTTTGCAGCTTTCGCCACATATACATATATAGACAATACAATTTAACAATAATTGATTGCGCGGGTGGTGGTAACAATGCTTTAAATCAAGTTTGCGAGCTTGAAGTAAACACCAACCCCATTGTATTTAACCAGTCTACGAACAACATAACAAAACTACCGCCAGCTGCAACGCACTGACGCGTTTCGACCTTCCATGATCATCATCAGAGTACGACGGCAAACTGACTATCGAGGATCAAACCGCATTGAATATATATGGAAATCAAATTTAGATATGCGGCTCTCACCTCTAGCAGTCTTGCATACATTGAACTTGACTGGAAATGTCGGCTGCACAATTTCTATGCAGTCACGAACATTAACTGTTTGCAGCTTTCGCCACATATACATATATAGACAATACAATTTAACAATAATTGATTGCGCGGGTGGTGGTAACAATGCTTTAAATCAAGTTTGCGAGCTTGAAGTAAACACCAACCCCATTGTATTTAACCAGTCTACGAACAACATAACAAAACTACCGCCAGCTGCAACGCACTGACGCGTTTCGACCTTCCATGATCATCATCAGAGTACGACGGCAAACTGACTATCGAGGATCAAACCGCATTGAATATATATGGAAATCAAATTTAGATATGCGGCTCTCACCTCTAGCAGTCTTGCATACATTGAACTTGACTGGAAATGTCGGCTGCACAATTTCTATGCAGTCACGAACATTAATTGTTTGCAGCTTTCGCCACATATACATATATAGACAATACAATTTAACAATAATTGATTGCGCGGGTGGTGGTAACAATGCTTTAAATCAAGTTTGCGAGCTTGAAGTAAACACCAACCCCATTGTATTTAACCAGTCTACGAACAACATAACAAAACTACCGCCAGCTGCAACGCACTGACGCGTTTCGACCTTCCATGATCATCATCAGAGTACGACGGCAAACTGACTATCGAGGATCAAACCGCATTGAATATATATGGAAATCAAATTTAGATATGCGGCTCTCACCTCTAGCAGTCTTGCATACATTGAACTTGACTGGAAATGTCGGCTGCACAATTTCTATGCAGTCACGAACATTAACTGTTTGCAGCTTTCGCCACATATACATATATAGACAATACAATTTAACAATAATTGATTGCGCGGGTGGTGGTAACAATGCTTTAAATCAAGTTTGCGAGCTTGAAGTAAACACCAACCCCATTGTATTTAACCAGTCTACGAACAACATAACAAAACTACCGCCAGCTGCAACGCACTGACGCGTTTCGACCTTCCATGATCATCATCAGAGTACGACGGCAAACTGACTATCGAGGATCAAACCGCATTGAATATATATGGAAATCAAATTTAGATATGCGGCTCTCACCTCTAGCAGTCTTGCATACATTGAACTTGACTGGAAATGTCGGCTGCACAATTTCTATGCAGTCACGAACATTAATTGTTTGCAGCTTTCGCCACATATACATATATAGACAATACAATTTAACAATAATTGATTGCGCGGGTGGTGGTAACAATGCTTTAAATCAAGTTTGCGAGCTTGAAGTAAACACCAATCCCATTGTATTTAACCAGTCTACGAACAACATAACAAAACTACCGCCAGCTGCAACGCACTGACGCGTTTCGACCTTCCATGATCATCATCAGAGTACGACGGCAAACTGACTATCGAGGATCAAACCGCATTGAATATATATGGAAATCAAATTTAGATATGCGGCTCTCACCTCTAGCAGTCTTGCATACATTGAACTTGACTGGAAATGTCGGCTGCACAATTTCTATGCAGTCACGAACATTAATTGTTTGCAGCTTTCGCCACATATACATATATAGACAATACAATTTAACAATAATTGATTGCGCGGGTGGTGGTAACAATGCTTTAAATCAAGTTTGCGAGCTTGAAGTAAACACCAACCCCATTGTATTTAACCAGTCTACGAACAACATAACAAAACTACCGCCAGCTGCAACGCACTGACGCGTTTCGACCTTCCATGATCATCATCAGAGTACGACGGCAAACTGACTATCGAGGATCAAACCGCATTGAATATATATGGAAATCAAATTTAGATATGCGGCTCTCACCTCTAGCAGTCTTGCATACATTGAACTTGACTGGAAATGTCGGCTGCACAATTTCTATGCAGTCACGAACATTAATTGTTTGCAGCTTTCGCCACATATACATATATAGACAATACAATTTAACAATAATTGATTGCGCGGGTGGTGGTAACAATGCTTTAAATCAAGTTTGCGAGCTTGAAGTAAACACCAACCCCATTGTATTTAACCAGTCTACGAACAACATAACAAAACTACCGCCAGCTGCAACGCACTGACGCGTTTCGACCTTCCATGATCATCATCAGAGTACGACGGCAAACTGACTATCGAGGATCAAACCGCATTGAATATAT
The DNA here is from genome assembly GCA_029291075.1 of Eudiplozoon nipponicum. Lineage (NCBI taxonomy): Eukaryota > Metazoa > Platyhelminthes > Monogenea > Mazocraeidea > Diplozoidae > Eudiplozoon > Eudiplozoon nipponicum. The sequence continues at coordinate 250,837 of JAQBSW010000197.1, forward strand.
ATGGAAATCAAATTTAGATATGCGGCTCTCACCTCTAGCAGTCTTGCATACATTGAACTTGACTGGAAATGTCGGCTGCACAATTTCTATGCATTCACGAACATTAATTGTTTGCAGCTTTCGCCACATATACATATATAGACAATACAATTTAACAATAATTGATTGCGCGGGTGGTGGTAACAATGCTTTAAATCAAGTTTGCGAGCTTGAAGTAAACACCAACCCCATTGTATTTAACCAGTCTACGAACAACATAACAAAACTACCGCCAGCTGCAACGCACTGACGCGTTTCGACCTTCCATGATCATCATCAGAGTACGACGGCAAACTGACTATCGAGTATCAAACCGCATTGAATATATATGGAAATCAAATTTAGATATGCGGCTCTCACCTCTAGCAGTCTTGCATACATTGAACTTGACTGGAAATGTCGGCTGCACAATTTCTATGCATTCACGAACATTAATTGTTTGCAGCTTTCGCCACATATACATATATAGACAATACAATTTAACAATAATTGATTGCGCGGGTGGTGGTAACAATGCTTTAAATCAAGTTTGCGAGCTTGAAGTAAACACCAACCCCATTGTATTTAACCAGTCTACGAACAACATAACAAAACTACCGCCAGCTGCAACGCACTGACGCGTTTCGACCTTCCATGATCATCATCAGAGTACGACGGCAAACTGACTATCGAGTATCAAACCGCATTGAATATATATGGAAATCAAATTTAGATATGCGGCTCTCACCTCTAGCAGTCTTGCATACATTGAACTTGACTGGAAATGTCGGCTGCACAATTTCTATGCAGTCACGAACATTAATTGTTTGCAGCTTTCGCCACATATACATATATAGACAATACAATTTAACAATAATTGATTGCGCGGGTGGTGGTAACAATGCTTTAAATCAAGTTTGCGAGCTTGAAGTAAACACCAACCCCATTGTATTTAACCAGTCTACGAACAACATAACAAAACTACCGCCAGCTGCAACGCACTGACGCGTTTCGACCTTCCATGATCATCATCAGAGTACGACGGCAAACTGACTATCGAGTATCAAACCGCATTGAATATATATGGAAATCAAATTTAGATATGCGGCTCTCACCTCTAGCAGTCTTGCATACATTGAACTTGACTGGAAATGTCGGCTGCACAATTTCTATGCATTCACGAACATTAATTGTTTGCAGCTTTCGCCACATATACATATATAGACAATACAATTTAACAATAATTGATTGCGCGGGTGGTGGTAACAATGCTTTAAATCAAGTTTGCGAGCTTGAAGTAAACACCAACCCCATTGTATTTAACCAGTCTACGAACAACATAACAAAACTACCGCCAGCTGCAACGCACTGACGCGTTTCGACCTTCCATGATCATCATCAGAGTACGACGGCAAACTGACTATCGAGTATCAAACCGCATTGAATATATATGGAAATCAAATTTAGATATGCGGCTCTCACCTCTAGCAGTCTTGCATACATTGAACTTGACTGGAAATGTCGGCTGCACAATTTCTATGCATTCACGAACATTAATTGTTTGCAGCTTTCGCCACATATACATATATAGACAATACAATTTAACAATAATTGATTGCGCGGGTGGTGGTAACAATGCTTTAAATCAAGTTTGCGAGCTTGAAGTAAACACCAACCCCATTGTATTTAACCAGTCTACGAACAACATAACAAAACTACCGCCAGCTGCAACGCACTGACGCGTTTCGACCTTCCATGATCATCATCAGAGTACGACGGCAAACTGACTATCGAGTATCAAACCGCATTGAATATATATGGAAATCAAATTTAGATATGCGGCTCTCACCTCTAGCAGTCTTGCATACATTGAACTTGACTGGAAATGTCGGCTGCACAATTTCTATGCAGTCACGAACATTAATTGTTTGCAGCTTTCGCCACATATACATATATAGACAATACAATTTAACAATAATTGATTGCGCGGGTGGTGGTAACAATGCTTTAAATCAAGTTTGCGAGCTTGAAGTAAACACCAACCCCATTGTATTTAACCAGTCTACGAACAACATAACAAAACTACCGCCAGCTGCAACGCACTGACGCGTTTCGACCTTCCATGATCATCATCAGAGTACGACGGCAAACTGACTATCGAGTATCAAACCGCATTGAATATATATGGAAATCAAATTTAGATATGCGGCTCTCACCTCTAGCAGTCTTGCATACATTGAACTTGACTGGAAATGTCGGCTGCACAATTTCTATGCATTCACGAACATTAATTGTTTGCAGCTTTCGCCACATATACATATATAGACAATACAATTTAACAATAATTGATTGCGCGGGTGGTGGTAACAATGCTTTAAATCAAGTTTGCGAGCTTGAAGTAAACACCAACCCCATTGTATTTAACCAGTCTACGAACAACATAACAAAACTACCGCCAGCTGCAACGCACTGACGCGTTTCGACCTTCCATGATCATCATCAGAGTACGACGGCAAACTGACTATCGAGTATCAAACCGCATTGAATATATATGGAAATCAAATTTAGATATGCGGCTCTCACCTCTAGCAGTCTTGCATACATTGAACTTGACTGGAAATGTCGGCTGCACAATTTCTATGCATTCACGAACATTAATTGTTTGCAGCTTTCGCCACATATACATATATAGACAATACAATTTAACAATAATTGATTGCGCGGGTGGTGGTAACAATGCTTTAAATCAAGTTTGCGAGCTTGAAGTAAACACCAACCCCATTGTATTTAACCAGTCTACGAACAACATAACAAAACTACCGCCAGCTGCAACGCACTGACGCGTTTCGACCTTCCATGATCATCATCAGAGTACGACGGCAAACTGACTATCGAGTATCAAACCGCATTGAATATATATGGAAATCAAATTTAGATATGCGGCTCTCACCTCTAGCAGTCTTGCATACATTGAACTTGACTGGAAATGTCGGCTGCACAATTTCTATGCAGTCACGAACATTAACTGTTTGCAGCTTTCGCCACATATACATATATAGACAATACAATTTAACAATAATTGATTGCGCGGGTGGTGGTAACAATGCTTTAAATCAAGTTTGCGAGCTTGAAGTAAACACCAACCCCATTGTATTTAACCAGTCTACGAACAACATAACAAAACTACCGCCAGCTGCAACGCACTGACGCGTTTCGACCTTCCATGATCATCATCAGAGTACGACGGCAAACTGACTATCGAGGATCAAACCGCATTGAATATATATGGAAATCAAATTTAGATATGCGGCTCTCACCTCTAGCAGTCTTGCATACATTGAACTTGACTGGAAATGTCGGCTGCACAATTTCTATGCAGTCACGAACATTAATTGTTTGCAGCTTTCGCCACATATACATATATAGACAATACAATTTAACAATAATTGATTGCGCGGGTGGTGGTAACAATGCTTTAAATCAAGTTTGCGAGCTTGAAGTAAACACCAACCCCATTGTATTTAACCAGTCTCGAACAACATAACAAAACTACCGCCAGCTGCAACGCACTGACGCGTTTCGACCTTCCA